>JAUMHI010000061.1:1639120-1668674 GCA_032359435.1 Enteromius unitaeniatus
TAAATATATAGTTTAGTCATGAAACTCTAGATGGTGCAGACTGATGGGTTGTTAACGTAATTGATAATATTCAGAGAGTTAAACGACTTGGCACAAATTGATTGGTGCATGCTTCATATGCAGCCAATGAACTTACTGCCTTACATTTTTACACCTGGCTAGCATTCACTTGAGATATTCCTGCAGTGTAGACCCCACAAAAATGTTTGTTACCAATAATTACTTTATACTGTAAATATACTTTATACTGCCACAATTGCTCTCCTACCTGCAGGATGTTGCATTGCTGGATGGCGGTGTGCTGGAGTTGACTGGCCTCTTGCTGCAGATTCAGAGCGGTGCGGCATATGGACAGACTGGTCACCACTTCCTCTGGGACTCTAAGAGCACTCTGACACTCCTGCACAGCCTCCACCTGCTGCTTGAAGCTCTCCATGTCTGCCAGTAAACGCTGAGAAATATCCATTTTTTAAAACAGTGTTCTATTGTAAGAACAAAACTGTTTCCCTTCCATACTAAAAAATGTATATAGCAAAAACAAGTTGACAGAAAGCACTCAATAATTAATCAGAAGAACCTTTCTGCTACCAGTCCAGAAATTTAACCAGATACACTACAGCCAAAGGCTTATTTACCCAGAAGAGTATACTTCAAATTACGTTTGCTTCTCGATTATCAAGACAGATAAATGTACCTGTCTTTGAGTCAGTTGTTCTTTCAGACTCAGTCGGGCCAGTTCAGGAGATGTGAGAGTGGTCTGAACCTGCTCCAGTGACACATGCAGGGTCCTCACTTTGCTCTCAAACCTCTCCATATCCTAAAACAAAATACAAAAAACACTGAGCTAGAGAAAAAGTCTTCAGTGTAGTTAACAGCTAGATTATTGCCATGCCAAGACTATCTTTATGCAAAAAAACGAGTTGGAATAGTGTAGTTATTATTAGGATATAACATAAAAAAATCAAACCTTCGCTGCATCTTGTAGACTCTGCAGTCGTGACCTAATGCTCTGCTCCAGCTCTTCAGTGTGGCGGCTCAGTTCTGACACCTGCTGTCCCATTGCCTCCACCTGCAGCGTCTCAGACAGTATCTCCACCTTCTCATGCATGGCCTCCAGGTCACCGTGGAGCTCACGCGACTCACGCAGAACAGACTGCAAGGGCAAAATCACAGATTTTGCATTATTTTACTAAATTTATCTGTAGAATTGGGGTCTATGCATCTATCTCTGTGTTGTGGTTCACCTGATACATCCTGATCTGCTCTTGCAGATGTGAAGAGGAGTTCCAGATGATGTTGGCCTTCATCAGGCTCCTAGCTTTGTCTGTCCACTTCACTATGAACTCAAACATCTCATTGTACTCATCTAGATGTGCATCAGCCTTAAGAAAAAAGACAACACATCACATGCAATATCTGAAAAGCTCTAATGCAAAGGTCATAATAATGTGACACGTTCAGTTTGACTGAGCTTCTTTTTCTATTAACAGAATATTCATTTTGTTTTTAATCGCAATATAACATATCTTCCTACCTTCTTGAGCCATATTGTCTTATATTCAGCCAGCCGAAGAGTATGATGATGGATCTCTCGTAATTTGGCTATTGCATCAGCCAGCTGTCTGGCTATCAGAGGGTTACGGCGACCAAAGTCCTGAACTGCAGCTTCTAGCTCAGCAAGATTCCGTCCACAGCCATCAAGTTCATCACAGAGTCGCTAGGAATACAGTCAAAGTACTTTATGTTCATTCAAAAGAGGGGAATTTGTTTACAAAAAATAATAATATTATCACTTTTAATATTATTGGGATGCAACACATACTCTGGCTTCATCTTTGGCCTGATCAATATCAGTGGCCTTTTCCTTTAGGGAGGTAGAAACAGCCTTTAATTTTTCGGACACGTCATGAATTCTGGAGTTGAACTCTTCTTTGATAACTCTGGTCTTCTGGATGTCTCTCTCCTTAGCTTGAACCTAAAGATATGATTCATTATTTATATGTTGCCTAAGGCTTTAGTTGTAACTGAAAATAAATGTCTCCTATGAATTAATGAGTAGCTGCCTAGTTATATACAATGAAAACAATGAAAAGGTAATTATGTACCTGGTCTTCAATGGATCCCAGTGCCAGGGACACTTCAGCAAGTTGCATTGAGATCTCAGATGGTAAAATAGTGTACAGGTCCAGGTATTTACTTTGTTGCTGTTCTGCAAGCTTGTCCACATTCTGGCGATGAATGATCAGCTCTCCATGCATCACCTTCACAATGATACAATATAATTTATACAACCATTCAAACAGATATTGTTGGTTGCAGAATGCACATATTTTTTCACCTCCAGTTCTTGTGTCAGAATGTCCAGATCAGACGTGGGGTTCAGCAGAAGCTCCCTGGAGTCCTGGATCCAGCTTTTGACAAGACTCAGCCCTCTCTCCACACCTTCCCTGTCCAACAGTTCCTGCTGAACCCGAGTCTTTCCTGTCCGGGCTTTCTGCAGGAGACTACAAGAAAACACACCATAAACAGATTAGCATTCAATCCATATTTGGCATGCTGAATCAGTCTGGTTAGGCCAATATGGCAAGCAAAACTACACTGACAGTAAACTGGATTGTATTCCGTCTTTAATAATTGCACTAGTGGCAAATACTTCGGTTACTATGCATGTGTGATCATACTGATACTGTACATTGCTTACAAGTCTGTAAAAACAGTGTACTATTTCCTGTGACAAGTACTAAACAGCATTCCTTGTACTGTACCTTATAGTATTTTGGTGGATTTTATATTATTGGTTTGTACTAGATTGGAGAAAGAGTACATACCTTTCTAGCTGATCTTGCACGGCTTTGATGTCCTTCAGACTTGGCAAATGCTCATGATCAGCTGTTGGCACAGACACCTCCACACCATGTAGCAGGCTGAGAGCGTACTGTCGTAAGAGGGTTAGAGAAGACAGCTCCCTCTCCAGGTCCTGACCCACCAGCTCGTATTGGTCCAGATGTGACTGCAGTGTGGCTTTGGATGCTTTCTCAGCAGTGCAATCAGGAACACGGCCCTGCAGTTCTTCTGTTACAGCTCTTACCTTCATCATCTGAGCAATGCAAGTTTAAAAAAAGATACAATTCAATGTTGTAACCTGTTCGCCCATGTACCAAATTTTATATGTAATCAGTATACCATTTCAAACCATTTAAAGCATTGCATTCCATTAATTTGAGTAGGGCCAGAACATCATATCATCACATGAGCAGTCCCAGAAATATTTGGCCAAGTATCAAAAGTGAAACTGTACCTTTTCCCTGAAAGTTCTCCATTCGTGGGCCGTATCCTCCAGTACCCTTTCTTGGCCTCGTGCTACACTGCGCAACCTGGTCCAGCGCTGCCACACCGTGGTCATGGATCGACTAATGGTGGCTTTACTGGCATCACTTCCAACCAGCTCTAACTGGGAGGCTTGTTCTTCCAGACCAGTTAGTTTTTCTTGGAAACTGTTTACCATGGATACCAATGACTAGGCCAAAGATGAAGACATTTTGATCAGTTTATCATAATAGACAATTGAATAAGTTAACTTTCTCAAGAAAGAGGGTCAATTCTACATGCTTGGCTTACCTTATGACTACGGAGTTTCTCTTCAGCTTCGTGGCTTGTTGCAGCCTTGGCTGTGGAAAACTCAGTTAGCTTCTTCTCTGCCTCATTCATCAGCTCAATGACTGTCTGTCTGGCCTCCTGATATGAATTCCATTGGGTAACACAACTGAAAAAGGTCACATTATTACTGTGATTATAATTCAGACCTACATACAACTACAACATTGGTCTTTATTAAAATAAAACATGGGTAAATGTTTCTCAAATTAGCTCAAATGTTGTGTTCTGTGCTACACTGTACCTGTTTAAGATGTCTTGGTGGCACTGAAGCTGGTCTCTGACCTCCACACCTCTTTGCTGTGCAGACTCCACACTAAGTCGAAGCTGCTCCTTGGCTGTTGGGTTGACCAGGTTTTCAAGTTGAGGTGACAATGAATCCAGCTCCTCGAGAACACCCAGGAACTCCTGTTCAGTGGCCATGATGTCTTCCTGCTGCCTCAGACACTCCTCATAGTTTTCCACATCCACCCCAAGACTGGCCTGCTGCAAGAAGCCCACAGCATCCTCCAGCCACTCACAAGCTGTTTGCATTCTGGAGTGATACTTCTGGCACAAGGCAAGAGCTTGCTCTAGCGTTATCTACAGGAGAAACAAAAAGACTCATTAGTAAGTTAGCTAAGGGGAACCACTGGTTAACTAAGGAAGTCTTTCTGGCTTGGGTAGGCTCAATGACATTCCATCTTGGGGGATTTTGTTGAACATTTTTGCAGGATTTTGCACATTAAACAGTAGTCTTGGTTCTATTTATAGATTAGGATTAGAACTTGCCTGTTTGGAGCTGAGGGCACGTTGAACATCGGCCTCAAGCTTGGCCATTTCTTGTAGACTTGAGTCCACATGAGGGGGGACAAGCTCATTGGCACTGGTGTACTTCTGCTTCTCTCTGGTGCTTAGAGCCGCCACTATCCTAAGCCTCGACTGAACTTCCTCTTGCATAATCTGTTGCTTTCGGATTTCCTCCTGGACCTTCTCAACCTTGACATCTACCACCACCTCAGAGCCAAGTTCATCCTTGATTTGCTGGAGCCAAGTTAAGGTCCGATTGACTTCAGTCTCAAAGTCTTTACTCTGCACAAACCTGTTCTCACACTCTACGATTAATTCCCCAACAGCTGATTGTAAGGACTGAAGCTCTTCTTGCCAGGAGGTTACTCTCTGCTTTGAAGCCTCGTGTGCGGCGGTATCCATGTGGGGTGCCAGGTTATCCATCTGCTCCATGAGTCGAGTGAGGTGAGAGCTGGCACCTTGAAGACTAGCGGCCAGGGCATGATAGTTTTTCAATCTCTCCTCAGCTGACTGCGTCTCTGCATTAACTTTCACCAGTTGCTCTTTGGTGGCCTTCAGCTCAGAATCAACCTGCATAGCCATGGCTTGATGGTCCTCGAAAGATTCCAGAGTATCATCAAGATGTTCTACCTTCTGCTCAATCAATCTTTTGAGACCATTGTAAAGGCTAACTAGTTGGGTCATTTCTTCAGGTCTCCAAGGTTGACCGGTGCTACGAAATCCCTCTTTCTTCTGATTAAGCTCACTGACAGCTTGTCCAAGATTGGTCAGCTCCTCTAGGAGGGCTTTATAATCAGCCTGAAGACTGACAACTTCCTCAGTCTTAATGCCTACAGACTGCGTCCCCAAGCTGTGGAATTGTTCCTCAAGTTCTTTAAGGGCTTTGTGGGTCACATCAATAAAGGAGGCATATTCCTGTCTGGCAAGAATGGCTTGTTGTATTTTCTCTTGTTTCTCCTTGGCTAGTCCCAAAATATTATTGTACTGTTGTGGAAGAGCAATCAATTTCTCATCTAGATAGCAATGGTCCACTTCGTTCAAAGTAGGAAGTATTTCTTGACCTGTTCTTTGCACAGTTAACAGGAGGTTCTCATATTCCATGGCTTGATCCAATATTTGTTGGTATTTTGTAAGCTGAGAATTTAATTCTGCATCTCCATTCATGAGGTTTATCTCTGGGAAGGTCACAATATCGGCTTGCTTCAACCACTGGCATATCTTTTCGAGATCTGCCTTGAAGTACTTCCTGGTCACCAACACTTTTTCCAGCTCCTGTAGCCTCTGGCTACACTTCTGTAGGGAAACTTCAAAGATATTCTGCAGCTCTTGGAGTTTGCTGAGCATCTCTGATTTCTCTTCTTCGGCAGCATCTTTCATCAGATCCCTGCCTTGGGACCACAGGGAGGTCAGCTCACTCTGGTAGGCTCTCAAGCTGCTCTGAATGTTCCTGCAAGTCCTCACCTGCTTAGACAGGTCATCAGGTAGAAGAGCTATGTACTCCTCTGCTTGTGCTTTCTTTTCATTTTGTTGGACCCAGGTGATAGCTTGATTCACAGCCAAAAGGAACTGCGTTCTCTCAGTAAAGGCTTTGCTCAGGTGTTTCCTTCGTTGAGCAACTTTGACGCTCAAGGACTCTACCTCTGCTTGGGTTTCTGAAATGAGCTGCTGCAGTCTTTGCCTTTCGTTAAGCCCCAGATGTGCCAAAACCCTATCTGCATCACTCATAGCTTGAGCCAAAAGAAGCTGCTTGGCTTCCAGCTCACTGCATATGCTTAGATGGTCGAAAAGGAAACTCTGAGCTAATTCAGGTGGAGGACTCATTTTCATGGCTTCGGATAGAGCAGGCTGCTGCTCCTCAGCCCATTCACGAGCTTCTCTCAAACGGGCTTCAACTTGGCCCATGTCTTCAAGGGTTACAACGGAGTCTTGGATCTTCCTCTCTATGAGACTCTCTAGATGGGCCCAACGCTGCTCAAAGTGGCCAATCTGCTCCTTCACCAACTCTTTATCATCCAAGTTTAAGTGGTACATTACTTTTTGCTTCTGCTCTTTGAGATCCTCAAGTGTGCTTTTCTTTTCTTTAAGAACAACCGAGAGTTTCCGAAGAGCCTCCAAATGATCAGATGAACTCTCAGCATCAGTTCTGAAATATCATAAAATAATAACGTCTCAAATTACACTTACGGTGTAGCACTAATTAAAAGTGACATTTACACTAAATCCTAAATAATAATTTTACCTGGCCAGGTTGTCCCATTCCTTGGACACCTGTTCAAAGAGGGCTTCCATGGCACTGATGCAGACATGATACTCTTTAGTCCTCTGCAGATCTTCTTCTCTCTGAGCCTGCAGATTGTTGGCCTGATGGCACAGCTCCAGCCATGCATGGCTCAGTCGTCCAATCTCTGTATGCTCAGGAGACTCCTGCCCTTCTGTCAGTTTACTCACAAGCTCTGTCATCTTCGTCAAAGTGCTTTGTCTGCTTTGAAGCTGTTGGCCAAATTCCTACAGGAAATATGAGCACAGAGAATAAGCCAAGTGTATAAAAAGAAACAACATGAGAAACAAAAAAAAACGCTCTTTTATGTTATAAATAAATCACCCTTGTCCTACTGTGAACAACTCATTGGCGCACCTTATTCTAAAAATAAAAAGCTCTATTTTCCATGTAACCATGTAATAACTATCTTCACAATTTAAATATTAATTTTTCCCCCTTCCTGCTTATGTAATCAATGGCAGAGCATGTGAAAAATAATATAAACCAACAAAATCAAAGCCTACTTTCCATAATTCAATAAAATAATAAATTAAATTC
The DNA here is from genome assembly GCA_032359435.1 of Enteromius unitaeniatus. Classification (NCBI taxonomy): domain Eukaryota; kingdom Metazoa; phylum Chordata; class Actinopteri; order Cypriniformes; family Cyprinidae; genus Enteromius; species Enteromius unitaeniatus. The sequence goes on from JAUMHI010000061.1 coordinate 1,646,382, forward strand.
CAACCCTACAATACTTCCAATATATTATTTGACTCAAAGTACATTAAATTAAGAAGTAAAAGAAGTTAAATCTATGTAAATGTAATATATATATATACAACTTAGAATTATATATGTATATATTATACATTTACATAAATATGACATTTACTTTGGCTTGATCAAGCATGTTTTGAGCAATCTTGGGCTCCAACTCAGCAGGTCTCCTGGATAGACTTTGCAATTGCTGTTCCATATCTTGGAAAAGTGTTGAGAGTTCCTGTTTTTGCTCTTTGATCTCTCTCCAGCTATCTGACAGCTCTTGAGAAGTGGTCATCCTCTCCTCAATCTGTAGAATTGACAATATCAATCACATTATCAGTATTTCTTATCCCTTAGCAGTGACAGTTGATTCTGTGTAATCAAACTCACCATCATTTTGGTTTCCTGTATTTTGGCAGCTGTGGCTCTCACAGACTCATCAGATAAATCACAAACTGAACAAACCAGGTCCAGATATGTGCTGGCCTGCTCCTGGAGAGCCCTAAAGTGCTTCACCTTTGGATAAGCAGTCAAAATGTAACTAAATTGTAAGTGCGTAAATGTAACTTAAAAAAGGTTGTCTGGTTTGTATTAGCATAGAATCGTTTTGCAGCTCTGTGGCGTCTACCTGTTTCAGAGCCTCTTGGAGGCCATAGGGAGTCTGCGCCTGCAGCTGGATCTCTTCTTTAACAGTGGACAGCCACGCCTGACACTGCTGCAGGGTGTCCTGATGGCTGACGTGCTTCTGGAGCTCACGGTCCAGACTCTGATACACCTGATGGGTCAAATGTTAAACATTAGACCGAAATAATAAGATATCTCTGATAACGAGATCTTTTATAAGCAGGAGTGCTCACACGCTGAGCTGTGCTGCAAATAGCCGAATAACTGTCTCTGGTTCCCTGCTGGTGTGCCTGGATCTGCTGACTAATCTTTGCCTGGACTTGCTCTGTGCATCTACTTGTGAGATGATCGCCTTTGTCCTTTAGGCTGGCCAAACGCTCCTCAAAACCGGCTATCTCCTCCATTATTGCCTGAGAAGAAACAGGTCAAATCATGTCAAATGATACAGAGATAGAATTGACAACAATGAAGCTAAGAAAAGTCAGTAATTTTCACAAAAATGCGTGCATAAATATTTATATTTAAAAGTGTAAAGATAAACAAAAGTAAACAGACTATGAAAATAAACATTTATGTCAATGCTACAAGGAAGTTTTCTTGATTAGTTACTGACAAGCTACTGTAAAGCTATTGTTTATTTGATATTTGGATGCTATAACAGTAATAATAACAGTGCACACACCTTGTGTCTAGCTAGTTGTTGTGTGGCTGTATCTAGATTGGCACTTTGCATGGAATCAGAGTTGACCAGTCTGCTAGACATCTGTAACAACCATTTTTCTACTTCTTGTAGTTCACTGTTATAGTCTTCATGCTCTCTAACACTCTCCGTCAAACTCTGAACATGGACCTACAACAGAACAATATTAGATCAGCAATAATGCATTGAAATACAGGTAGCCGAGACCATTTTTGCATGACAGTACCTTGGAATCATTGCATAGTTCCTGATAGTCAGCTTTCAGCTTGCTGATGTTCTCGCTGATAGATGGGTCACGGATTGTTTCAAGAAGTGCATCTCCTTTCTCTATAACTGATTTGACTGCTGAATCATGGGATTGGATGGTCTGCTGGATTGTCTAGAAGGGGACAAAGGAAGCATTTGACCTATAATTAAATGGCTTTACACGACTCTCTGAAAAAGCTTGCATTTGTTATGCTCATAACTAGTTCAGTGGACGTACTTTCTTTACTCACCAAAAAATAAGTGTTTTGCTCACCTTGTACTTGGCTAGCTGGGCCTTCTTTTGATAAAGTTCAGCTTTTGGCTCCACTGGAGTCGCCAGCAGTGATTTCGTCTCTGTAAGCCATTGTTTTTGAGTCTTGTATTTGTCCAGGAAGTCTTTGGAGAGCTGTATTGATTTCTCTGTGGAACTGAGTTCTGACCGCAGACCTCTGATCAATGCTTCTAGCTGGGAAAGTTGGGTGTCGACTTCTTCCTTGAGCTGCTCTGCCTCAGGGTCCTCCAGGAACATCATGGCACGATCCGTCTTTTCACGCATGGTTTTCAGGAATGTGTGACCCAGCTCCATGTCACCTTGCAGAGCCTGAGACATTACATAAAAAGCTTCTTAGGAACTTGAACCTTTAGAAGTCATTCTGATATGTGACCCTGGACAACAAAACCAGTCCTATCCTAACAAACCATACATTAATGGAAAGCTTATTCAGCTTTCAGATGATGTATTATTTTCAAATTGACCCTCATGACTGGACCAGTGTCACACATGCCAATTTGGTGCTCATGAAAAATTGCTTATTATACATTTTAAAAGCTGTTCAGCTGATTATTATTTTTGTGGAAACCATGATAAGAGTATTTTCTTTTCCACAGCATTTATTTGAAATAGAATTGTTTTAACATTATAATTGTCTTTCCTGTCACTTTAATGATTAATTTAATGTGTCCTTGCTGAGTAATTAAAAAAAGAACTATTTAGTTAATAACCAAGGATACCTCTAGTTTTTTCATCTTCTTCTCCATGGTAACACGATCAACCACATCAATGGTAGTGGTGGTCACACTGCTGAAGTTCTTTTGTGCTGTGCTCAACCAATCAGAGAAGGTGCCGAAGACACTCTGAGATTCCTCAATGCAGGAAACTTCCTCTTTCAGCTGCTTAATAGTGTCCTACAAACACATTTAAATTAGTAACATTTTGCATGATCCTTTGTGTTACATAGATATGTGTTTTAAGCCTATAATTAAATTGCATAACTAACAAAAAATGCCGCAGAAACTTACTGAAAGAAAAGTATACTTTATAAGTAAATATTTCTCATTTTTATTCAGAAAATTGTACTAAAATTGTGTAAATGTACAATTACGAAATGAAATAAAATAGTAGTTTATGATATTGGTATAATTTAGGTGTGTGTTTAGAGTGTACCAGCAGGTGTAGCAGCAGGGCATGATAGCGTGATGTAAGTTGTGTTGCTCTGGTGCTGACTCTGCTGGTGATGGGTGTCTCTTCTAAAACTTGCTGGGCCAGGACACTGAGACCCTCTATCTCCTCCTGATAAGCCAGCACCTCCTCATGCCATCCCTAAAATGATATCACAACAACATATCAGACTCCATACATACGTATGAAGAGCTTATTTGCAAAAACAGATAACTCATGTTTTAACAATTTTTTAAAAATCAAGTTTTTTCATTGTACATTCCAATTCATTTAAATCAAACTGCAGTTAGGTTATTTTAATTAGGTTAAAAATAACAAAAAATATACAGCTAACAATAAAATGCATACAAACAAACATGGTCTTTGAAAATGTTTAAAAACATTTGCTAATACTTTAAAATTTCATACTTAATTGGATGTATTAATTGCTCTTTCTGCAAATTTGTGAAATTTACTAGCAGTATTGTCAGTAAGAATAGGTTTAAAGCAAATCCTACACCATTTACTTCGCTGTGTGGTTTCTAGACTAACCTTCAGGAGCTGTAGCTGTGCCTCTTTTGTTGCTCTATCAGAGCGGCGGCCAGAGCGTAATTGTCCTTTAGTTTCCATTCCTTTGAGCCAGTTATCCAGCCGCTGGAACTTCTGCTCTATCTGCCGGAGTTTGGCCAGAGCGCTGTTGAGCTGAGATCTGGTCTCACCCAGCCGGGTCTGATACGAGCCCCACTCCTGCTGGACCGTCTCCAGACCTCGGTCCTCTAACTGCGGGACACCCCAGGGAATCACCTGCTCTCGGGTCACCAGCAGTGTGTTTAACAGGGCTTGACCCTCTGTGCAATGCACCTGAAGCTCCTGGAGACGGATCGTAGAGTTATTTCTCTAATGCATATTTATATTAAAAGGTTACTCCACCCCAAAATAAAATGGAATACTTTTTGAATGGAAAGAAAACAAATATAACAATTTTGTTATTTGTAAATTACTTGGCAGTCAATGCTGAGTATGCCAAAATAATTGTGTTCCAAAGACGAATGAAGCTTTTACAGGTTTAGAACGACATGAGGTAAGCGATTAATGACAAAACGTTAATTTTGGGGTGGAGTAACTCTTTAAAACCCTAAATAATTAAACTATTCAGCAGACATTACATAAATATGGATGCATAGCATATTAGTGACAACATTGGTATTTGCCATTTTTAGCATTTCTTTCCAATAGGTGACTCTAAATCAGGGGCCCTCAGAAAACTTGATGAATTAAATGCAATTGTTTAAATATAATAACAAATATATGAACATTTAAATATAGAATTTAAATTATTTAAATATAAAATATATTATTAATAACAATTCATAAATGTATACATTAAATTCTAACTAAATAAAAAAAAACAGTATTTTCTTCTGACAGTATATTTGTTATGATCCAAATCATTCTCTAAATTCTTTTTTTTTAATATTTATATAAATACATATTCTGAATTAATAAAGCTCTAAATTAAACAAAAAAACACTTAATATATCCTGCAAGATGTTATAAACTCAAGATAGATAAAATGAACAAAAAACGTGTAGTTCAAGACGTCTTCAGACCTGTAGTTTGCGTAGCGTGTCCTCTAGAGTCTCGACGTCTCCCTCCAGCTGTGTGTAGCAGCTCAGTCTCTCCTGCTGCTGCTCCAGCCAGTCTTTAAACTCATGCAGAGTGCGCTGGTACTCCTGATGGGCCGACACCAGCGTCTCCGCTTTGGCAACTGCAGACTGAGCAGAAAAATGTGTGTCCATTAACACAACTATTCAGCATATTCTATTAGGTGACCAATGAGAGCGGTGCATTATACCTGGGCTTTATCTTTGACAATATTGTAGCGCTCTTGCAAGTCCTGAATCTCTAGCTGGGTGACATAGTGCTCGGCCATGTTGGATCCCTTCATGGATATGACATCCAAGACGCTGCTGTGACTCAAAACATCCTCTAGCAGCAACTGAAACGAGAATGTTTGCACAGAATGAGATCTAGAACGCGATTACTCAGAAACTCAAAGCATGGATGGTAATAGCATACTTTGGCTTTGCCCAGGTTGGTGGTTTTGTCTCTCATCTCAGAGCACTGTTTGTCTGCAGAGTTCAAAGTCTCTTCCACAGCCTCCATCCAGCTCAAAAACTGACGCACATCCTCCTGGTAACTGGTCCACTGCGACAGAGCGCCCTCCAGCTGGCTGTTTAAACCCAAACACAACACCCTTTATTACCTCAGCAAGACCCCAATTCTTATCAAGGACTGTTTTTGGCTTTATGGGATTCTAGAGTTGGCTACACAGGACTAGTTTTCTTGTATTAAATCTTTTATTTTTAATTCAAAAATTAATGGAAAGATGTTTCAGCAATTGTTTTTTTTAGATTTATCATTTATTTGAATAATGAATATAAATCTGATCTTTTGGTTTGCACATATTCAGTCCCAAGAGAAAAGATTAAGGGTGAAATGTATTATTATTTACAATTTACTAACTAATATTCATATATATTTTCATTTAAATACTACTAATTATATAAATAGGTATGTAAAATATGTAAAAGCATTTTTGTATTTAATGAAAACATATTTAAATATAGAGCAGAAAACAACATTTATTTGATAATATATTTAGAAGTTTTAAAGGTACTGTATGTAGGATTGACTAGTGGTTGAACTAGGTATTGCAGTCCAAATTTCAAAATACTGGAGAGGGGCTTTTCACCCATCCCCTCCTTCTCAGCCTTGACGCACACTCAGGTTGCCACGATTGACGACACCAACAGGACGAACACACATGACAATGAATTCAATGAAAAGCACTGTATTTTCTGCCAAACCTGGAAGCCGAAACACTACTGACTCCGTGATTGGGAGATAGATGGAGGGTGGCGCTTCAGGCCAAAACAAAACATGACAACATAAACATCAGTTGAGGGCTGCAACTGCGCTTTTTAAACCAGAATATCCAGGATGTACTACTACTGTCAGCCATATGAGTACTTTTAATTAACATGTTTTATTAATGCTTGTTGAACATAAGAGACATTTTATGATTATTACAATAAATTTCTTACATACGGTACCTTTAAATTATTATTATTTTTTTTACTGTTTTGTGATATATAATGTTATCACAGTATAAAACTACCGTAATATAGATTTTCGTGGTATCGTTCACTTTACTGTAGATATTGAAACAGATATATCATTGAGGCTTTCTCTAGGCCAGTCATACTGTATTGCACAATAAATCTGATATTTATTAGACCATACTGACCTTTTGCATTGAATAGAAGTAGACAACAATCCATCCCATGAGTCCTTGAGGTCCTCGATCTGTTGTCGGACCAGCGGTACTCCCTCAGCGGAGGTGTTTCTCTGGACCGACTCTCCTCTCGTCAGCAGCATTTTCAGCTGGATCTCCTTCTCTTGGCGTGCCGTCAGTAAAGCCTGGAAAACATGGATACATCCATGTAAAAAATATGCATTACAAGTAAACTGCATACCAAGAGCTATGAAATAAATGAAAAGTTGCATACTGAAAAGTAATAGCAGTATATAGCATGCTAAACCCACATTGCATGACCTTATTGCATTTAAAGTTGCATCCAGTTATCATTTTGGAAATAAATATGGCTGCTTAGGCTGACATATACTCTCAGTTGTGCTGTTCACCTCGAGTTTAATCATCCTGCTGTCCAGAACGTTCTTGTCTGCGGTGGGAGTGCAGTAGGTTTGCAGCATGTGACTAGTATCAGCCACCCAGTTCTGCAGCTCTTTCAGGCCCTGCGAGAACAGCTGGTGCTCTGACACGATGCGGTCGATTCTAGAGGCTTTTTCCTATCGGACAAGCACAACATAAACAGATAAATAATCACAACCCTGAGATAAAGTGACTCGAGAGAGTAACTGCGGATTCAGTACATAATCATCATAACATACAGTTTAGTAATTAATCATTCGGTAAGGGAAGCATCTTAATAGAAATAGTAAATGTGTTAAAAGGAAAGCAGCTGAGAGCTTTTTAAGTAATGTCGTACAGTACATTTATTAATTCTGGAGGTCCAATCCATATGATTTGTTTTTTCTTTGTTTATTAGTAGATACTAGGCCGTGAAAACGCCAACTTACACTGCTCTATATACGTCACTTCTGTGCAACAAATGAAAAATAGAAGTGAAATTTAAATACAATATGAATGTAATATCAAACAATTTAAATTAGTTTAGTTACTCCATGTAACGTTTCCATATTAAAAGTGCTCTTCAACCAAAATTAAAAGCAAAAGGATCTAAATGCTTCCTTGACCAGTTAGTCAATGACTTAAAAAACTGTGTTTATATGAAAGCACATCTTAAAAATGTTTCAGATGTCACAATGTCATGTCTAATGATGCAAAAGAAATTCATATTTGTATTTCTCATATCAAAGAAAATACTTAATGACCATAATGCTTCCTTCTTGGTAGATATTACATCAGAAATGAATCTTAGTCAAATGAAAATAAACAAATAACACTGAAACATTAAAAATGCAAACAAATAAAAATAAAGTCTTCCAATCAGACACCATTTGGTGACATGAAAAAAAATACAAATAATTGTAAATAAATACATAAGAAAAATTAATAAAAGTAAAATAAAAAATAAAGAAATAAAAGATAAAAAAATAGAAATAAACAAATTATTAAATACATAAATATTTCAAAATTTAGTAATTGATTTACTGTTCCAACAGACACCATTTGGTGACAGGATATTACAAAAAATATTATTTATTTTTTACAAATATTACATAAAAAAATAAAATGAATGAAAAAATAAAACACCTTTCGCTGTCAGGTCATTACATAAACACTGCAATCGGACATATTTTGATGCAATTCAAAATATGAGGAGCATTTTTAAGGTTTCGGACACTATGTACACCCCTGCAGCATTAGGGACAGGTAGCCAGCAGGTAGACAGGTGGGACGTTACCTTGGTCAGGTTGCTTAAAGCTAGGTACTGAGCTGAGAGCTGCGAGACACGGTGCACAAAGCCCTTTCCGGCCGTGTGTCCGTCCCACAGCTGCTGGGCCTTCTCCCTGAGCCTGTGCAGCTGAGACTCCTTAGAGGCTAATTCCTCTAGCAGAGACTGTGAAAGCACAGGCAAGTTAGCACAGAGCAGCATCACACACACTCCTGTGTTAGCAGATGATTAATAAAGCAGCATGGCAGCACATAAACAGCACAGAGCGTAAGACAAGCCATGTTAATATGAGTATGACAGAAATGCAGATTAAAGCATGACTGAGTGCAGCTGTTTTATATTTGATCACAAGCACTTCTGCATTCATTTTGACATTAAAGTCAACAGGAAACACAATATGATTCTACTTACTTTAATAATAAACATCCCCTGTGTTGTTATTGTAACTAAACCATTTTTTTATATGAAACTTGTTTGCATTAATTAAAACAATGCTGAAATAAAATAAAAAAATATTAGTTTAAAAACAAAAATTTAATTTAGCCTTGGCTACTAAATGCAATAAATTCAGAAGTGTGAGATACTGTTATTATAAAAACCAAAACTGAATATTTTTTATCTAAAGAAAATACACAAAAAATACTAAAACTAGACAATGCTTCATTAAAAGTGAAAATTGAAAATATTACTAAATACCAGAATAGTATGTCAATAATATTATTAAAATAAATCTGGCAAAAACCATAATAAAACAACTTTATATAGCTTTTAACATTAGGTCACCAAAGCCATGCAGGCTTATACATATCGTAGCGTAACTACTCGGATCAGCTACAATGATGCTTGTGACAGGCTCTTCTGCTGATGGTTATGATTCGAGCTGGTTATGATTACGCTGTACTGTACCTGTAACCTGTGCAGCTCCTGCTTCTTGGCTGAGAGATCATGCAGCCGACTGCTGCTCTCCTGAACGGCCTCCTCGGTTTCATTCAGCCAGTCCTGGAGAGGCTCCACACTCGTTTCAAAGTCCCGCATCTGAGCCTGGAGATTCTGGAAGAAGATAATAAATGATGGTACATTATTTTTTACTTAAGTGTTTTTTTTTATTATTTACTTAAGTACACCTTGTGATTGCAAGTAACCTTTCAAGAAATATCAGATAACATGAATAACGAATGCTACAAGATTTTTACAAAATTGCAAGTAGCTGTTATTGCATTACAGGCCCGAATCAAAAGAGTCTCGGATTGAACAGATGTGTGAATGTATGATGGTCAGACACCTGCAAGGCGGTTTCTCTGTGATGCAGGTTCGTCATGAGTGTTTTCCAGTCTTCTCTGGCCGTGTTGATTTTGGCTCTGACCGACTCAACCCTGTCTTTGGCAGCGATGCTCATCAGTAGCTCTCCGCTGGCTGCCACTGTGTTCAGTTTGCCGTGGCCCTGCTCACGGTCACTCAGAAACTCCTGCAATAAGAAGCACTTACCCTCAGAATCGTAACTCAATTGAGTGGGAAACAACAGTAAATCAATAAGATGTTACCTGGATCTTCTGCAGGCTGGACGATGCTTCAATCAGGTTCTGAGGCACATCAAAACATTTGGCTGTATTGATTTTCGCATTGACCAGCCACTGCTGGAAGTCTCGAAAAGCGGCACGGAAGCGCTGCTCCAGGAGCTTCTCCTTTCCCTGACACTCCCGAGACGCCTGGAGACTGAGGCTACGGGGTGGAAGAGAGATATCACATACTACTGATGCAAGCGAAGCAATCTGAACATTGATACCATGCAGTTTCATACTCTGTAGGATTCTATACAAACTTTCATTTCCAATGCTGTTTGTGTTTGTGCTCAATTATTTGAATGAGCTGCTCTTTTGTTGTATGCTAGACTATTTTTATGGTCGATTTTCATTGATTTGAGATTAACTGCAATGTTGTGTGAAAAAACAAAACTGTTGTAGGTGGTTTTAAATGTCTCTCCTTTAATGTAATTAGACCATTCTCGGACAGTCTGTTTATAGTCCATTAAATTTTTTTGAATTAGCTGTTATTTTTATATTATAGTTTTAATAAAAAATTTGGTTTAAGTTTTAGTAATTTTGCTATGTGCGTTTTGTAATTTTATTGTATTTCTTTAATCTATATTCATCTTTTTTTCAGTTTTAGGTTGAATAATGAATGATTTTGGATCTAATTTTTATTTTATATTTTAGTTAACAATAATAACACTAGTCCTCTTGAGTACTGTAGAACTTACAGTAATGCCAGGAAGAATTGATCTTGAGCTCTCTTACCTGTTGTATTCTTTGATGAGGGCAGATACTCTCTCAGATTGAGCGCCCAGATCTCTGGAGAACCGGCACAAGTCATTCAGCTGACACTTCAAATTGTCCGACATGGGCTCAATATTTAACAGCGCTTCCAAGGCGTCCTGAGTTAAAAAAACAAAAAAACATTAAAGAGCCAATATTATGGATTTTTGAAAAAGATCTTTCATGCAGTGTGTAACACAGATCTAAACAAAAACATTGTGTAAAATCTGAAAGTGCACCATGTTATTGTCTCTCTTTTAAAAGAAAGATTAGACTCTGAATCATTGAAACGAGTCGTTTTTAATACAAGTCCCAAGCCGTTTCATGTTGACATCAACATGAAACATTAGCATATTTCCGCCCACTTGTTGGTCTTTTCAGGTTGGTCTGCATGAAAATACAAATTCGTTCTTTGCCACTAGGTGTCGCTTTTAGAGCGGTAAAAATAGCACACTAAACAGAGCACAAAGCAGCACTGCTTCTTTATTAGGCATTACAGGAGTGATCTGGAAAAATTAATCATTAAGCGAATCGTCTGGAAGTCATTGAGCAATTCTGGTAAAAATAATTGTATATTATAAGACAATGAAATTGTTTTTTGACCTTGCATGCACGACACCCTTTTGCTGAGGACTCCCAAAACCAAAATATAAACATATAATTATCCATAAAAGGTGCGCAATGAATTTAAAAGGACATAAATCTTTTATTATTATTATTTATCATTTGCTCTGTAGGCTTTACCTTGGCTATCTGCCATCCCTGCACTGCTTCTTCACTGGAGCTCATTTCTTCCACCTGCTGCAGTTTGATGCGCCACTCCTGCAGCTTGCTGCTGAACTCCTGCAAGTCCTGCTCCAGCTGCGCAGCCAGGCTGTTAAACTCCTGCTCTGAGTTGGCCATCTGAGCCAGAACGCCCTCCAGACCGGAGCACACGTGTTTAGCTCCGCGCTCCCACTGCTCCCAGGCCGAGAGCAGCCCGGCCTCCTCTCTCTCCAGAACCTCACAGCCCACGGTGGACGTGTGGTCACGTGTGGCCGCTCCGCAGCTCTGCACACGGGTCAAGCGCTCATGGCCTTGATTTCTAGAGTCTAACAGCCCCTAAAATTGAATCACAAAGCTGTAAAGTCAGCATGAAACTTGCGTAACAAATGTTTGAGGTCTTATGTGCACAATAAGATATCAGAGCACAGTATAGTTTAACATACCCTGACTTTAGAGAGTTTTCTCTGAACAGAAGCAGCGTCTCCAGACATGTCTGACCAGCGCTGAAGCTCTTCTTTAGCTGATGTGAGCCAGTCGTTCAGATCACGCACAGCCTCCATGTACTGCTCATGCTCTTTAACGATCTCCTCCATCTGCTGCACCTTATTCTGAAAAATAGGACATTACACATAATATCAGAAATATTGAACTCAGAAAACTGAACTTATTTAATTAAATTATTAAAAAATATTAATAATTCATTTATGTATGTATGTATATATATATATATATATATATATATATATATAAATTATCGTCTTTCAATAAAATTAAATTGTTATTTATTTTTTGCTGATGTAACCTTAACACTCATTTCTTAAGTAATTATCTTGTTTATTTTCTCAATCCAATAAAATCTTGATGTGCATGTAAGCAATTCAGTAGATACTATTATCTAGAGCTAATTTCCGAGGAAGTTTATGTATTGCAATTTAAAATAATAAAAATAATTATAATAAAATAAAATAAAAGAGACCTTAGTGTTAAATTTGTAAAAGTAATATATATAATGATAATCAACAAACAAGTTTGACTTCAGGTTTAATGAAATATATGCCATAATGGGCAAGAATGATCATTTCAAAATAAAATACTTAAAATTATGGAGGTTAAATATATTTCATGACGTTTATAAGGCGTGAACTATAGTGACTAACAGTAAGGGGTTTGGCTTCTGTATTTAAAATAAAATGACATATGTTTACATTAATGACAGCTGTGATGTTGGTAAACTGGGTGTTGAAGTCAGATTTCGGGCCCTCTGCGAATGCCTGGTCTCCTGTCTTCTCATAAAGCTCTGTGGCTTTCTCATTCAGACGTGTCAGAGCTGTTGAATGGACCTCCACATCAGCCTGAATGACCCGCAGGCGGTCCAGCAGCGAGGTTTTCTCTTTCAGCCCCGGCTGTTGAGGCAGAGCCACTCCTGCCTCCTGCTCCACCATCTCCATCCACTGCTGTAGCTGAGCTTTACTCTCCACAAAACTGCCCCACTGAGCCACGGTCCACTCCAGACGACTGCATCACACACAAATTATTATTACAGCATTCTGCCAAGTTTCCATGAGGCTTCATACGAGGAGGCAGGAACTCACCTGTGGCAGCTCATGGCAGTCATGAGGATATTGGCCCAAGAATCCTTCAGGCTCTTGAGCTGAGAGCGGATAATTTCCTGTTTATCCCTACCACAGTTCTTCAGCACCTGCTCTCCCTTCCCTACAGTCATGTTGAGCTTCACCTCCCCTTCACCCTTCATCAACAAGATGTCCTGAAGCAATATCATCAAAATGTCAATGCTCATTTAATTTCTGAATAAATGTGTTCTCAAAAATCATATGTGCATAATATGCGCATAATTAATAAATTGAAAAATAGTATTCTCAAAATTAAATTACAAAAATGCCCTGGCTATTATATTTGTATCAATAACATATTAATATAATATAATATAATACTGATGACAAACAAAGAGTTCATGTTTGATAAAATATATGGCTTAAGCCATAATTGACAAGATCAGTAAACAAGACAAAAATATGACTCTTATATTTACAACAATAATATATCTTAAATACATTATATCTAATGAGGATTAACAAACAATTATTGGTGACTGGTAATCCAAAAAAGAAATAAATAAAATATAATAATATCAAGTCTTTTTTATTATATTATATTATATTATATTATATTATATTATAATATAATATAATATAATATTATAATATAATATAATATTATATTATAATATTATATTGTATTATATTATATTATAATATAATATTCATATATAGTAATTATTGACAAGAAGTTTGCGTTTGGATTTAATTAATTTCATTAGAGTGTGAGAAGTAATAATTTTAGAAATTTCAACTTACAATTAAAAATCTTATTAAAAAATCTCAGAATATTTTTTGGGTGGCATGAATGTGTTTTCTGACCTGAACCAGCCCCAGTCTCTTCTCCAGGGTCTCTTTATTCCCGCTGGTGCTGTTGAGTGAATTGAGGCGCTCCTGTACGCCACTGAGCCATCCCCAGGTGCTCTGCAGTGTTTCCTCGAAGTTCTGCTGCTCCTGCTGACTGAGCTGACATAAGCGCAGTCTCTCCCTCGCTGCCTTCAGAAGTGCCTGGTGCTGCAGCTGCAGCTGCGCAGACGCTCGAAGCTCCGCCCCACTGCCGTGACCCCCCTCACTCAGAGACTGAGCTTCCTGGCACAGACTCTCAAACGAGTCCCTGCAGGATCAAAGATTGGGAAATGATTTGTATTTTAATTTATTACAACTACTTACATATTATATGAAAACAATATACAAAATACTGAGAGAATGCTATTAAAATAATTTTCACATAATTCCCCCCAAAAAATAAATAAATGAAATAAAATAAAAATACATACTTTGCATAAGGAATGTAAAAAAATGTAATGTAAAATATATGCATTAATAATAACACATAATTTTTTTAATAAATAAATATATATATATATATATATTTTGTATAAATATAATGCAATATACATGGATTAATAATGAAACATTGTTATTTAAATTATTTTAAATAGCATTTGCAAAATTAAAACATTTATTAGTACATAAAAAATAACAAATAATAGCTTATTTAACAATAAAATACATACATTTTGAATAAGAATTTTCTTACTGATTTAAATATGTTAACTGCAAAATGCGTGGATAATATATACATACATGATAATAATAACAAACATTTATAAAACAAATATAATTTCTATAATATAGAAATAATTTCTATAATAATAATTTCTCATTATTTATAATTATATTAAGATTATAGTATTAGTATTAGAATATATTATTCAAATTAATATACAAGGTTAAAAAATTGAATGTTATAGTGGTGCAAAACACACCTGGCTGTTTATTTACCCACTGTGGGCAAAATATTGATATTTATCCATTTAACATATTCTAACCTCTCTTTGATCACTTCATGTTGGAATTCTTCCACGCGCTCCAGCGTCACTCGCTCCTGATCGCCGTGCCTTCCCTCAGGCAGCTCAGTGCTCATCCTCACATCCATGCGCTCCAGCCAGCGGCTCAACCTCTGCAGACGACTCTCAAAGCTAGAAAGACACCACACAGATTTCAATTCACAACGCTCAGTAACAAATAACCCCCTGCCAAATTGAGAGCAGAGTGTAGGTCCTCTCTTCCACAGCAAAGCCGTTTATCCCCAGGAATTATTTCAACAATCTGCCGCTCTAATATTTAACCCAGCAAGCATTAGTGTGACGCCACTTAAGTTCTCACCCGCTGAGCAGACTGGCACTCTCTTCCAGATTCTGCTGGTTCTGTTTACACTGCTCTACGTAACTGTCCCAGTCCTGCTGGATGGAGGAGAGGTTCTGCTGGACTTGGCCAGCGCTGGCTTTGGGGAGGTGCAGGAGAAGCTTTTCTCCCTCTGTACACACCAGCATTAGACGACTGTCTCCGTCATCCACCCGCTCCAGAGCTCCCTGTGTTACAATGAGTTTAACACATACAAAATATGTCAGACATTGTTTGGATTACAGATAAAATATGGCAAAAAACAGCAAAGAATGTTTCTGTGAAGGAGAAGATGGTATACAGTACACTACCATTCAAAAGTTTTTGTTTACTTCTTTTCTGTAAGAAAACATTAAATTAATCTAAATTGATTTAAAAGTTACATATACTCGGTGAGAAAGGACCAATGAATATTGGTGTGCATTTAATTACAGTGTGAGTATAAGAGGGCATGGACGTAATGCACTTGCAGCTTTTCGCTTCGGAGCTTCGTTGATGCAGTGTCTACTGTATGAGTCTACGCGGGGAAAGAACTGGAGAAGATCCGAGACCATAGTTCCTTCGAGTTCGCACTGTCTCTTCGCAGACAGCAGGAGTGACTGGGCGGCCGTTGGGCGATCCCTGTGGGCTGGAGCCTTTTTTGCATACCAACGAGACCTCTTCCACTGAGTGCACAGTGTGCTGCGCGAGGTTCTCCCTGGGCAAACCGGGCGGAAAAAGAGCAAATTTCTCACGGTTGGAGAGGTGTTCTTCGGGATGTAGATCCGACTGTGCGCTTCTGGGTGCGGAAGTTTCCTCACCTCTTCAGAAAGACATAAGCACTGCCTTACGTGTCTGGGCCGGGAGCACGCTGAGGCAGTGCTTGTGGATGAATCATGTCCTCATTGCGAGCCCATGAACATCCCTACAATGAGGTTGCGCCTTTCATTCATGAGACGGCTCCCCGTGTATCCTCCCCGTGGTACGACGAGCCGTAAAATCTTTTCCGCTGCCACGGTGAGGCACCTGGGGGATCCTGGGCCATCCTGTCATCCAGTCTTTGCGAAGCTTTCCTGTATCCCTTATGGCAGATGGGCATCCGCATCCTCAACTACCTCGACGACTGGCTGAAAATACTCGCAAGAGTTGTTGTGCGACACACACAGATGCCTCCTCCATGAGTTGGGGTGGTGTATGCACAATGGGCAACACCCAACACCTTTGCCAGGTTTTACGACCTCCACGAAGAGGCTGTGTCCTCCTGTGTCTTGAATCAGACAAGCAGGTAGCGGGAGGCCGGCTGGTGTCGGCTTGATGCGCCACTCCCACGGGATCTGTGCGCTTTTCTCAGAGGTTCCCCTGTGCCAAGGCGAACCCCTTCCTCCTGCCCCGCAGTCGGACCTAGAGCAGAGTAGCTCCTGCTGTGCTCCTCTGGGTCTCCTTCGCCCAGTAGCTTGAGGCTACAAAACCTTATGCTCCACAGTCAGCCAGAAGGCTGTGTTTCCCTTCACTTATAGCATATCCATATCCTATCGATATAGTGTATTTCTTGAATTTCACATGTAAGAACTGTGTTTGTGCTTCATGTCTCCGCCCTCAACCCATGCTTCAGTACATCTGGCATCCCTGTGGGTTCCCTTTTTTGATCCCCAGGGCGTTGAGAAGGTTACGTGCAGACTCTCCTGTCGACACGCTTGCCTGTCGGCACTGGGGTCTCTGCGTAACTCGGCCTCAGGGTCGTGGCTTTTTCCACGGGTCTCAACTGAAGGGGAACGTCTAAGGTTACGTAGGTAACCCACATTCCCTGAAGGAGGGAATGGAGACGTTACATCCCTTTGCCATGATCCTGGGTCGCGCTGACGCCAACTCGGCTCTTCAGCGAAAACCTGCAAGTGCATTACATCCCTGCCCTCTTATACTCATGCTGTGATAAGGTGCACCTGGCTGTAATTAAATGCGCGCCAATATTCATTGGCCCTTTCTCATTGACTCGAAGGCAATTGGTCTCTCATGCAAGTTCCCATATGTAACGTCTCCATTCTCCTTCAGGGAACGTGAGTTACTTACGTAACCTTAGACGTTTTCAACATTAATAATAATAAGAAATGTTTGTTAAGCTACAAATCAGCCTATTTAAATTATTTATAAAGGATCATGTGACTGGAGTAGTGATGCTAAAAATTCAGCTTTGCATCATAGAAATAAATTATATTTTAAAATATATTCAAATAAAACACTGAACATTGTTTTAAATCGTAATAATATTTGACGTTACTACCGTGACTTCCCAATAACCTTCAGTTTTTTCTAACCATTAAGTGTTGGTTTAAGACATTTTAATTGATGCTTGGCATCTGTTTTTAGGTATGACCATAATACACTTAATTATGATTTTATTGGCTGCAATCTTGGTTTTACATAACTTCATTTTTGATTTAGGTGTCATAAAAGATGAAATACCTTCAATTTCTGCAGTTTGCGTTCCACCACGCTCATGTCACCAGAATGATCGACACATTCTCTCACAATGTCTTTCTGTCCAGAGAGCCATGTATGAAACTCCTTCACGAGATCTGAGAACAGAAGAAGAAGACAGTAAGTCTTTGAATCAATAGGGAAGATTATTTTTAGTCAGGAATACAGCGAATCTCACCACTGAAGTGCTGCTGGAGGCCATGCTGCATGGATCCAAGCTTCTTAACACAGAGCTGATTGACTGTTTCATATTTCTTGACCAGATCGGTTAGAGAGGAACCTAGACCGGCAAGTTCTTCAGATGGGTATTTTCTGCAAAGCGTGTTCAAGCTTTCCCGGGCTGAGTCAATGCTCGTCTGCTGGTTCTGAAGCTCCTTTTGGATTTCCTATGAATTGTGTACATAGAAAATATTTTATTTCTTTCCTTTAAAGTCCATATATAATGTTAGTCAAGGTTTCTTGTTTCAAAACAGTCATGATTTAGTCTTATCTGACCCTTTTCATCCTCTCTCTGATCCCTAGAGCTTATAAAACTTCTATATGTGCAGTAAATGTCCTCTGTTATGATTGACTAATTGTGATATGCCTCAATTAATTTCTTTAAAAGTCCTTTTCCAAAATCGTCACCTTCTCTGTTCCTCTCTAGTGGAATGAGCAGCAAAAATCCACCCAAACCATCACAACTTTCCATTTTTATTTTTCAGCTTTTTAATACAGGTAAAAAACATGGCACTGTATACAGCAAATATTGCTGGCTCTATGATGAACTGCTTGTGCTCTTCTATTATAAATTAGACCCTGCGTCCTCATATGAGGGCATTATATTTTAGTGAATTTATCTAGACTATACGTGCCACAGTTGTACAGTAAGTCTGAATGACTTTTACAGAGCAGTGATGAGTAAATGTGATAATATTTTGTAATTTTCATTTAAATATATCATTGACAAATTTTTCTGTGAGTCATAAATAAGCAATTCTGGAAAATGTTTCAAATCAAAATATAACTTTCTGTTACTAAATAGGAGCTCATATGAGGACACCGAAACTAAAAGCATGTTTATTATGCATTTATGGAGACACAACAAATGAATAGGAAAAGAAATTATACTTCAATATTCCTACGAAATATTATATATTTTCATGAAAATCTTGTTAATTAACACTCCCATTATTTCACTTATTTTTCATTACATGATGCCCCAAAAAAAACATTAATATGCCTATTAGATACAGTTTATGGTACATTGTACAGTATATAATAATGTTTATGGCCATTTAAAAAATGTTTTGCAAAAAGAAAAATGGTACATCAAACCATACTGTTATAACATAGTTGAGAATCATCTTTATATAAAGTTTGATTAAAAGGAGGATAAGTCCCTTTGGATAAAAATGCCTTCTGAATGCATTAATATGAATATGTTTCCTTCTAAATGAAAGAAAAAACACATTTTCTGTACCTTCACTCTGCAGATTTCTTCAGGTGCTGTCCCACATGGTGAATCCACCAAAGATCTCTCAACGTTTTTTAACCATTCGGACATCTGGCTGAGGAAATCCTCCAGCTGCTTCTTCTGAGAGCAGAAATCTTGGAGGTTGCTCTTGGCTTGATCACATATCTCTTCAATGCTACTAATTTTCCGTCTGAGATCCGTCTCCATGACCTGGAAGAGGGTGAACAGGTGATGAAACCAGTTACCAAAGCAATGATCTGGAGAACAAACAGGAATCAGCCTTACCTGGAGTTTAGCCGGGACATCTTGGCCACCGCAGAGTTGTTTCAGCTCTGAAACTTTCTCTTGTAAAGCATTAATCCTCTTTTCTTTCAGGCCCACATCCGCCTACATAGAAAAATAAATAAAAATATTACTGTTTATAATAACTGTAATATTTACTGTAATAATAACTGTTTCACTCCGGTTTTATGAATGTGTTTAATAACACATCTTGGAACATGCCTTGACTTCAGAGAGTTTGTTTGAGGTCTTCTGGCTATCATTAAAGTTATTGAGTCCATCTGTAAGATCCATAACCGAGCTGTTGGACCAGCTTTCAATTTCTCCACTGATATCGAAGATTTCCACCCACAGAGCAGAGCTCCTCTTGAGATTTTCGAGATTGTCCTCGATTTTTTCTGAAGCCTGTGTGGATATGAAGAATAATGGCTCGGTTATATGAGTTTTTTTTTAATTAAAGACTCAATAATTGACCTTTGGACAAACTCACATCTAGCCATTGGTCCACTGTGGCATCTATTTCTGTCTTCACAATCTGGGTGTCGCAATCAGGGATCTTGTTTAATTCACTTAAAAGCTTTTTTCCTTTACTTGAAAATCGCTCTAGTACATCCTGGTTACTGGCCATCTCTGATTTAACGGCTTCATGCTACAGAAAGGAAGACCATTAAAGACCCACATTTAAGTGTATCATGGACAGCAGAAATTAGTAACTGGTATTGGGGTCAGGTTTTACCTTCAATAGGGATCTTCGTGTATCCTCTTGGTCTTTTAGGACAGCTTTAATGTCAGATATAGCATCAGCACTCTCTAATATTGTGTTTATTGAAGACTTTAAGCTCTGGTAGCCCTTCATGAGCTCTACCAAAGCACTGCTCTGCTCTTGCCTGGGACAAAAATACACAACAATGTCAGTTAAACACTAAAAATCTACAGTATGTGAAAATTTAACTATGATACCCTTAAGTTGTAACAAACCTTTAGACCAAGTTAAAAAAAAACATGATTGATCAAATCAGACCACTAAAGAGCAACAAAATAAAGAGTTCTGCTTTTAATTAAACATGACATGCAATTGTTTATTCTCCATAAAGGTCAATAATATTGTCACTGCATTACTGAATAAAGTAAAGTAAATAACAAGTAAAAAACAAAATTATAAAATTATCATTTAAAGTTACCGCGTAACCACTAAGGACTAAATGGCAATTTTAAATAATGAAATTAAAAATAAATAAACAAATGGCTGAAAAAAAAAAGTCTGCTATCAACAAAAATTAAGTCTAATATCCAAATGGGGGGGACCAAAATGTTAAACATCTAAAAAAAATAATGTTAATAATCTTCCATTGACTAACGCATATTGATCAACAATTAATATGAATATGCAAGAAGTGTTACACTTAACATTTTTCTATTTATAATAGTGCTGTCAGACATACAAATACAAACATTTTTTATAGCATAATATGAGTGCGTTCTATGTATATTCATTATTTATTTATAAATACATACACATGCAGTATATATTTTGAAAAAAAAATTACATTTATTTTATTTTCATTCATTTATTTATATTCTAAATAAACATGAAATAAATGAAACATAAATTAACATATTAAATCTGAAATATATGCTTGCATGTGTTTGTATTTATATATATATGTATATATATATATATATATGCAAAGTTCACATACATATATTATGTAAACAAAAACTTTTGAATGCGATTAATAGCAATTAATCATTTGACAGCACTAATTTTTAATGATCTAACTATGAAGTGGAACAAACACAGTATGAGAGCTTGTTACTGGTGGCTCACCTTTCAGTAATGAGTTTCTTGGTGTCTTCCCAGGTGGTCTGAAGGAGGTTAATTTCCCTTAGCACTTCACCACCCAGCTCAGCGTCTCTCTGAGCCAACTGTTGACCTTTGTCCCTGAGCCACTGCTCCTCGTGCTGGTGGGACTGCAGCTCATCTTCCAGCTGATTGAAGAACCGAAGCCTAAACACATCACAAATTCAATAAACAGCCCAACAGATACGAAACAGATTTGAACAGAATAGTTGAAAAGAGAAACCCATGCCTCTGCTGTAGAGTAAGCACATTGGGGTCTTTCAGGCCTTGTTTATCAGCCTTCTCCTCAATATCTTCCACTGTTTTAAGCAGCTGCTCTTTACGTTGTCTGAACGAGCTCCAAAGAGCACCAAGAGCCTCAGCTTCGCTTTGTTTGGAGCCCAGCAGGTTCCTCACAGCGTCCAGCTCCACGCTCAAGGAGTCGGCCAATGAGCGGCTCGAGGTTCGAGTGTCCTTTCCATTCATCAGGTGGAGATGAGCCTTACAGAGACTGCCGTCCAGGTTCACAGCGAGCGTTTCAAGGCGACTGATATCAGGAACGATAGCTTCAAGGTCTTTTTGCAGCTCGTCCACGCGGCTTTTATCCCAACTCCCAGCGCTCTCCACCGTCTGTCTGAGGCCATGAAGGACGCTGGCCGCCACACCGTGGGTGTGTAAGAAGGCCTCTAGCTTCTCCAGACTTTCCCCTCGTAGTTCAACCAGCTGATGTGTCTCCATGTACGGCTGCAAGGAGCTCTCCCACCTCCCCTGAAGCTGCTGAACCTCGGCCGGCTCACAAACATCACACAAGGTCTTAGTTTGCTGCTGAAGACTTTGTCTTATAACACTTTGCTTCAGCAGATCATCTCTCCTTTCCTGGTGGCAAAGATTATAAAAAAAATACTGCCTTGTAAAACTGCCATTTCATCTTCCTAGTGATAAATAATGCATACTTTGTTCAACCCATTTTATATTTACTCTTAGTTTAACACATATTTAACACAATATATTACTTTTTTTCTTTTCTTTTTAATGCCATTTTTAACGCCATAATTTTCTATGGTGAGAGCCAGGTTTAGCTATTCAAAAGAAAAATTAAATATGATGTACAGTATATATTTATTATTTATTATTAAGTTATATTTTTTGGTAAAAACCTTAAACACCTTTTTAAAAATATCAACAGAATAAAACAATTTTTTTGAATTGATAGATGTATTACAGTGTAGTAAAATATGCTTGATGAACATTTTGTGAAATCAATGCTTTTTCCTGGCTTAATAATGTAACGTTTTTTAATTTTTCCCAGCAAATATTCAAATGTATTATTAATTTTTCATACACTCTAA
>JAUMHI010000061.1:1676645-1686737 GCA_032359435.1 Enteromius unitaeniatus
ATCCACCCTCCGGGGTGAAACTTGTTACCCCTACCTCGTTGTCCTGTGCCTGCTTTGCCATTTGTGACAATATATATTTTTTTTTTTTACTTTTTTCAGTTAACATTCATTTTAATTCATTTCAAACAAACATGCAATCTTTAGTTTCAGTACTATAATAACCAGGGTTATCAGCTGTATTTCAGCATTAAATTATATATATTATAATAATTTTTTATACAGTGCTAGCACTATCATAATAAATATCATTGTCATGCCACCCATAGTCCTTTAGTCACCTGACACTTCTGCTTGAAGTCTCCTGGAGCCTCGGAGTCCCGGGAGGAAGTGATGCGGCTCGCCTTCTCCAGCGACTGGTAGAACCCAGTGATATTTTTCTCCATCTCCTCTAATGGAGGCAGCATGGCCTGGGAGTCCCTCAGCAGGGGCAGAGCTCTCTCTCTTATCTGAACGAGACATAGAGGTCATAATGTGTGATTACGGTTTAATGTGGCAGTTCAGGAGGGAAATACAGGGCAGGCACCTTGCTGAGCTCATCCTTGATGGCTGCCATGGTAGCCAGCATCTGTGCGATCTCCTCCTCAGTGAGGTCTTTGGTCAGCTGCTGCGCGTTACGTGTGGCCGTCTTGTACGCCGCCTCCATGGATGGCACTTTGTGCTTGATGTCCTGTAAAAGATTAGTTTTATAGTTTTATCTCTAGCTCATATACCAATTAAGTGGATAACTGTAGAAATTATTATTTTTTTTGTAAGAAATTCAGCAAGTATCCCTTAAACTAATCAAATGTGACATTTATAACTTAACAAATGTTTCCATTTAAGATAAATGCTGTTCTTTTGAACTTTTTATTAATCAAAATATTATAAAATATTCAGCTGCACAACTTTTCTGACAGATGATTATACAAAATCTAAATAATTTTTAAAATTGAAAAAATATTTTAAAAATGTATTGTTTTCACTATATATTTTGGATTAAAAATAAATGCAGCCTTGATGCACATAACATACATTTGATGGATTGCGATTAATCACATCTCAAATAAAAGTTTTTGTGTACATAATATATGTGTGTGTGCTGTGCATAATTATTATGTATATATAAATACACACATGCATGTATATATTAAAGAAAAATATGTTCCCTGTCGACACTTTACTCGTATTGCATACTCCTTTTTTCCCCCTAACTGAAGCCTACGTAGCACGCAGTGAAACTGCACAGCAATTGGTTGTGCAGTGGTAATTTTTTAAACCAATTGGCTGGCCGCCGTGCTGCGGCAACCAATGGCTGGTTCCTGCCGAAGCTAGCCTGAGGGCGGCGGGGCCGTCTATTTATAGCGGCTGAACCGCCACAGGACTTCAGATACATGTAAATATTTTATAAATATATAATGTATGTATGTTTCTTTATATATACATAATATAACATAATAATAACACAAGGTCAACAGCTTGAAACTGTAAATTACTGTAAGGTTTAGTATTTCAGAGAAGCAGCTTTGTGAACTCTGATTACCTCAACGTCTTGTAGATATGTCCGAATGTTCAGAAATGAAACTTGAACTGGAGTGTTCATCCTCTCATTGGCCGTGTCGATAAATGCCTTTAAAGCTTCGATCCCATCATCATAATCTTTTCTCAGTTTGTCTACTTCATCTGCTCTTGCATACTAAGAAAAAAGATATCTTCAGAATTATGCATATTGACATTTACAGAAGAATGTACAGGCTGTCAGTGAGGGTCAGAAAGAGGAAAACAGTCAGGAAAAACTACATTATTTGACGTGTTGTGTAGAATAAGCATGTCTTACATTTTTGACTTTGACAAACAGTTCTCTCCATCTTCCATTGAGAAGAAGCAACTGCTGTTTCAGTTCTCGAGACACAGTCTCGTCGCACGTCTCAATCAGAAAGTTTCCAGCATCGTTCATGTCCATGTGCTGCTGAATCCAGTGTGGAAGGTTCCGGAAAAACTCCTGCAGGAGAATTCATATTGTTTACGCTCAACAATTTTCATTCGACAGCATTTTATCCAAAAGTCTCAAACTTTTCAGCGCACCCGTTTGTCGCTTTCCGACTGGTTGAGCATCTTCTCAGCGTCCTCCAACCAGGCCTGCAGGCTGGCCACTGTGCTGCTGTATTTCTCCCAGTTGCAGATGACTTCCTCCAGCATGCTCCGGACACTTCTTACCTCCACTGACAGGTTCTTCCACTGCGCTGTGGCATCACTCAGAAACTTATTCACCCCCTCGACCTCCTCAGCTGAAGGCAAATCACATTATGAATAACAAGAGTCTTACACACTAAAAAAAACTAATGCTCTATCAGTTTTTTTGAGTTGCACAAGACACACAAATCAATCCCAAGAGTCCAGAAGGTCTCCAGAGTTCTGTATTAGAATATCAGCTACTCTAAGTGAACTGACCGGAGGGGTTAGCAGTGACATCCCTGTACTGAGATGTTACATAATTCAATCAACAAAACCCTAGTGGAAAATAAGCATACTAAAATGTATATGAAATACTACAAATACATTAAAAATACCTTGCAATAGTACTAGTCTGCTAAATTAGGGCAAACTAATTGTGTACATCATGCACATTATCTATACTGAAGTCACACTAAAGATATATTGAAGTATATTTGATTGCACTAAAGTGGAACTATTGCAAATATACTTTAAATATCTTGCATTTAAAAACTGGTATTCCTAATCCTCATCAATAGTGACGCTACAACACATTTACATTTTTATATCAGTAAGTCTCAAATGATATGTCAGTAAATGTTAATAGATTTGAACTATACTTAGTATGAAATTAATGTATTTTAAATGTTTTATAATATTTTCTACTAGGGCAAACACTACATGTTACCGAGTACCATGGTTCCTCTAAACTCACCTCTCTTGGGGATTTTACTGCCTAGAATATGAAATAGTTAAACCACATCACTACACTTGGCATGACACCTTTGTTATTCAGGTGAGTAACAGTAACACATCCAGTAACCAAAAGAATAAAAATAAGAAATCATATTTTGCATAAATATAGGCAGTTATTTATTTATTCATTTCATATTATTTTTGGTGTCACCCTATTTTTATTACAGAAAAACACAAGCCCTGTTTTTAAAATAAATACAGTAATATTGCAAAATGTTTTCTATATGAATTTATATATAGATATTAAAATGTAATTCATTTATGTGATGCAAAGTTACTCCAGTCTTTTTTAGAAATCACTGATATATACTCACATTTTTGATCAGTTTAATGCACCCTTACTAAATTAACCTTAATTCATTTCCTTAAAAACAACCTTACTGATCCTAAACTGTCAGTGGTATATATTTATAATACAAAAATGCTATTTTTTAGTGTAAAACAAAAGTATAATAATACCAATAAAACAAAAGAAAATTAATGTGACAATGCAAGAAAACATAATTGCATAATGCAAAATGCATCCTCTCTTGATTTGATTTTAATTTGTGACATTCATCCATTCTATATAATACATTCTATGGATTATATAAGTATATGCTTAGTATTTATATAGTATTGATATACTACCACACAATATCAAAGAATACTATAAGATTGAGATTGTCAAATATAAGAAATAATATTATCACACAGCACTTACTTTACCACTTAATGGTGTTTAAAGAACGTGTGACAGAATGAGGCTGCCTGATCACAAAGCAATAGACTCATTTGAGCCGAGTTCAGATTCGCTGCCAGGGAACGATTATAAAAAGCTGCATGAATCTCCAGCCTCAGGGGAATAACGCATAATAGTGCGATGTATCTTACCTGAAGCCCCAGATTTCAAGTAGGAGTCTGCAGCTTGTTTCAGAGTCTGGAACGTGGTTTCATATTGCTCAAAGAACTTATGCCCATCAATGAACACCTGTAAAAGAGCACAGTAATGGGAAGATGTTTCATAATATGTCAGCCGAATCAGTTTTTATAAAGCAGATTAAAAGTATTAAATACGCTGGAGGACGTACAATATAATTTTGCAAAAGAAGCTCCACTGAGTCCCGACGGCCGTATTTAATGATCCAGGATTTGAGCTTTGACTCAGCCAGCATGAGAAACGCCATGAGGCGGTACTTCATCTCCCAGAACTCAAACTTAATCAGATGGACGTGAGACGACGTGGACACAAAATTAAACCTGCACAAACATGACATATTAGTAAACATAGCAGTAACTCACGGGATTTGGGATTTTGAAATTGTAGCTAATATAATAATCTATTATTATCTATTATTACTCTAATAAGTCTATTATGTTAACATTAAAGAGTAATCTATTAATAAATGTTGCTGGTCTTATTCTGCATGGTTGTAACCATGTTCTTATGCATCAGAAAAATAATGATAAATAATATTGTACGATTTTTCAATTGTATGGTCGCAAAGGTGTTGCTATGTGGTTCCCTTGTGTGGTCTAGGTAGTTGCTAAGTTGTTCTGGATGGTCTCAAGGCTTTTCATTTGAGGGCAAAAAGAAGTTGGAAATGGCTGAGTGACGGTATACTGTTTCCGAACATTCAGATACCACCGCACTGCTGGAGTTTAGATTAATGTAAACATGATGCGACGCTCACACGTAGACTATACGTTTGAATATAAAACAAAAGTTTATTTATTGTGTACCTTTTAAAATTTGCTTTGAAAGAAGAACGACAGCAGCAATATGGTGCAATATTTATTTGCTTGCAACCTTTCCTTTCATTCTTTTCATGGCTTTGGAAAACTTGCATATTTCTTTATGTCGCTTTTAACTCTGGGTCGTTCACATAAGCTTCGCTGTAATCTCTTTGTAGGAATTAATTGCTTTCGCTGAACTTTTAAAGTCTCTCTGCGAGCTATCGTTTTATATATATATATATATATATATATATATAGCTGCCTCGGACCAAAGGTGTTTAGGAGTTAAAACAAACTCCCCAAAAAGTTTGCTTTCGTCAGCCAACCACCAAAACGAATTTTGTTTTGGTCTGATTTTGTTCAAAATTGCATCATTTTAGTTCATTCTTCGATTACGTTTGAAGTATATCGAGGCTGTAATTTTGTCATCCATTAAGGTCTATAGCAGAAAACAGTGCAGTTTAAATTGCCATTGTTATGTACATCACATAACATCCATTACATGTCAGCTTTAAACAGTTAAATGACACTTAAGGTCAACAGATTTAACCTTTCTGCCATGTCCTGAAGCTGCTCTGGTGGAACCGGGACACCATTCACTGATCGGTCTCTGTGAATCTGTTGAAATGTCTGTCGGTGTCCTTCCAGATTCTTCAAAACCTCCTGCACAGAAAGTACAGACGCTGTTTTTAGCAGTGTTTTTAGCAATTCCCTTATGAAATAAAAAATGTTCTTACCTTGTGCTGTTCTAGTTTTCTGTGGATGATGTTGGCCGTCTCTTCGTGGGCCTGTTGAATGGGAATATCTTCTCTCAGAGAAAGTTCTGCCCGATGTAGCCAGGCTCCGATCACTCCCAGAGGGCCTGGCAAAGATTTATCCAGATGGATGTGCCAGTCTAAGAGCTGCGAGAGCCACACAAAAGCATCGCAAATATCAAAAGGAGAGATCTGTTTTGAAAGCCGTTCGCTGTCTGTGAGGACCCTTCAAGCTGTCAAGTGTTGGGCCAGAGTGTGCTGCCTGCTCTGTGGACTTCTCTGTTCCATTAAACAAAACCGTCTCTGTCCTCTTTTCTCAGTAATGAACTATGGACTACGCTCCAATTCACACTTTATTACAGCTAATGACAGCTAGTGAAGCACAGCAGTAGCAGTTCTGAGTTGGAGTAAAACAGTTTACAAACATAATCAATACAAAAAAGTACAAAAAAGACAATCTCAAGCTTAAGTTGAAGTATTAATTTGTCTAAATGAATCCACTAGCCCCTGGTTTCACAGACAAGGTTTAAGCCTAACCCCAGACCAAAATGTAAGTCTGAGCTGTTTTAATTAAAAAAAACTTGCATATATAAGTGTCTTTGTCTCAAGATGAACACCAGCTTCATTTCATTTTTGGGTAAACAAACACTTTAAATACATTTGGTGAAGCACGTACCCTGACAGACACATGATCCCAGGCCTGTTTGACCACATCCTGGTCCACTGAGAGTTTGCCATCCCTGTTTACCGGCTGCAGGAGAGACTCTATCTGTTTCTTTCTCATCTCATATTGCACACGGAAACTCTTAAAACCCTGCAGTGAAAAAAGAATAACATAATGACATCTGACATCGAATTTGAATGCAAAGAGTTAAGCCAATCATAACAGAGCTGCAAAACAGCATAAAGATCATGAAAAATTGTCTTGTTCACCTGATATTTGTCGGTGAGACTCTCTTCGGATCCCTGTGAGCGCAGTATATCTCTCTCTAGCTGATCCAGCCAGATCTTCACCTCCCTCAGCACCTTGCGTTCCTCTCGCTGCGTGCATCAGAAAGAAACAATGATTTATCACTCACTTCAGCGAGAAACCCTTATAACGAGAACCCAAAGCAGGTGACACAACAGTGTGAAACAATGAAAAAGGAGACAGAGTCCAATCCCAAAGAAGAGATTGTTTCTTACACATAATACGGAGCTGTTATGACCCTATGTATTAATATACACATACCTCAAGCATTAGCTCTATATCTTGTGGATCAAACTGTCCAGGAGAGCAAAGGCACATCAAGAGATGCAAACACAACACATTCAAGACGTTAGCAAGATAAAAGCCAGAGAAAGAGAGGAAACAAGCAGAGAGTATCCACCGCCGACAGGCCATTCTCAGGAAAAGGTGACATTTGTGTCAGTAATTAATACTTATATAATTGACAAGACTTGAATGTAGTTAATTGGAATGAGCAATTAAAAACATGATTTTAGAAAATGGTTTTGCAAATGAACTCTTCATACACAGTACTGTGCAAAAGTCGTAGGCCGCTAGTATTTTCAGCAACAAAAAATGGTTTTAAGTGGGTTATTTCTATTTTTTGCGGTAGCGTACTGGAAATACCAGTTTACATTACCAACTTTTGTCATTAATTGTAATAATGCAGTGAGATTATTGTCTGATAACAGCCAGTGCTCCACACAAAGATCTGATCATCATCCAGTAACATGAAGTAACAGAACAAACTGAGACAGACTAAATCCAGAAGAACTGGGACAACGTCTCCAAGATGCTTCAAAAAAACCTACCTGTAAAGCTACAGTACTGTTCAGTTTTAGACAATAATACCATAAATAGATTCAATTTATCAATTTACTTCTATTAACTAAATCAAATAAATATTTGGTATTACAGCTTTTGGTAAATCATCTTCTGTTCTGAGGTACACCCATAGTTTTTGAGGTAGCTTTCCAGTTTTTTGAAGCAGCTTGGAGACGTTGTCCCAGTTCTTCTGGATTTAGTTTGGTCTCAGTTTGTTCTGTTACTTCATGTTACTGGATGATGATGATCAGATCAGATCTCTGTGCAGAGCACTGGCTGTTGTCAGACTTCTTGTGAACAGAAATCTCACTGCATTATTACAATTAATGACAACAATAATGTTTGGAAATGTAAACTGATATTTCCAACTGACACGCTACAGCAAAAGATAGAAATACTTTTACCAAAGATAAAGAAATTACCAAAAAATACTAGCTAACTAACAGAATAAAAACATTATAGCGTAATAACAAGCATGATTTAAAAAAAAAAAAGAGCTTTCTGTTTTTCTAAGTTATAGTAACTAAGTTGTAATGTTTCCAAAATTGTTCTAGGACATAAGGCACCGATTCTTGAGAATGTCTTGTACACTAAATGAATCTCATGCAGACGAGACATAATCGACTCTTACCTGTAAAGCTGGGATAGAGAGAGCGAATGTAGGAATGGAACGAACCAGCTATGAATGTGCATGGCCAGTGATACAGACAGAGAGACAGAGTGAGCACACAAAGCAATGCACTATGGGCGTGATTCTAGAGTAAAATGATTCTTGAATGGGCTCCACATTGTGATGGACTACAGTAATTGTTAGTGACAGATGAAGGAGCACTACAGCAGTGACTGCATTAAATAACAACAGCAAGCAGCTAGTGTATTTTTAGCCTGTTCATGAGCATAAGCACTAAAGCGTACCTCCTCTTGCTGTCCATCTGTCTCGGACTGGTGGGGATCTGGATAGTGCTTCAGGAACTGAGCTACGTATGTCATTATGGATTTCTCATCAGGCTTGTCCACATCCACATCTGCAATAACACAGTTATAGGTTTAGTGGAAATCCTTGAGATATTACCTGTTTATGTATCTATGCTCACATTTAGTTTTTGTTTGGACGTTTACATGACATCATCAGGTGACTGTCATATTAGACGATCCACTGACCTGAAGAGACAAATAAGGCTTTTTATATCCTCTTCAAAGGGGTTCTGCCAGATCACGTCATGATGTCATGCTAGTCTCTATCTGATCTGGCCTGATGTCATGCTTGAATAGCAGCATGACCTACAAACTATAACAGCGTCTGTCTACAATGAGGCTTGATAATGGTGGATCTTCAGTATAATTAAGCAGTGTCTATCCACATCAAACTCAAAACAAATGAGTGGCTCTTCAAAAGCACAAGAGATTACTGACAGAATCTGCATTATTAGCCTTTTTTAACATTAGCATCAAAAGGTTATACCTATACTATACTACATACAAAACTAGACTATTATTATTATTATATTACATATTCATATTTATTTTCTAAATGTTATTTTTTTATTTTCTATTTTGATATTTTATGTCATTTTGTTTTGTGTTTTTGTCATTTTATTCTTTATCTCTGTATATTTTTTTCATATATATATCAGTTTCAGTTTTCAGTTATTTAAGTACATCGAGTTAATGTTTTTTTTTGCCTTGGCAGCCAGCTAATTTATTATTATTCTTCTTTTTAACATTTTTAATTTTATTTCATTATTTCAAGGTTTTTAGTATTTTAAGTAATGTAATTGGATTTAGTTTTAGCTAACGATATAATAGTACTATATAATACTATATATACCATGGTCTCTGCATGGTAATCCAAGGTCATTTGAAATAATGGCATTGTATATGTCAACAAAACATGGCATTCCCATGTCCAAAAACCATGGTAATACCATGGTGCTATTGGGTAACTGGAAAGATTTTGGAGTAAAAGTACCTTCAGGATCTAGTAAACGTGGTATTCCCAGTTCATTCTCTGCCACGCTGAAGGCCTCTTCAAGGTTCTCACGGTTACTTCTTTTTCTCACAATGTCCATGTCCACAAGTTCAGGCCGAATGGCGTGAATAACAGAATGGAAGGCCACACCACTGCGCCAACTAGGACCAAAGTCTTTAACTTCAATCCCAAGACGCCTTGAAAGAAGAAATAATGTCTCATTAGAAGCCTTACAGGAAAAAAATAAGGTTGGATTTTTTACATAGTTCTTGTTGGTTGACACATCAATTTATGACAACACAAATTATATATATAAATATATATATACAGTTGGGCAAAAAAGTATTTAGTCAGCCACCAATTGTGCCAGTTCTTCCACTTAATAAGATGAGAGAGGCCTGTAATTCTCATCATAGGTATACCTCAACTATAAGAGACAAAATAAGAAGGAAAAAAATCCAGAAAATCCCACTGTAGGATTTTTAATGAATCAATTGGTAAATTCCTCAGTAAAATAAGTATTTGGTCACCTACAAACAAGCAAGATCTCTGTCTCTCACAGACCTGTAACTTCTTCTTAAAGAGGCTCTTCTGTCCTCCACACGTTACCTGTATGAATGGCATCTGCTTGAACTCGTTATCACTAAAAAACCTGTCCACAACCTCAAACAGTCACACTCCAAACTCCACTATGGCCAAGACCAAAGAGCTGTCAAAGGTCACCAGAAACAAATTTAACAATTTATTTGGGAATTACTCTGTCAAACAAGTATTTGATCACTTGCTTATCAGCCAGATTTCTGACCCTCAAAGACAGCTTTTAAATAGTCCAGCTACACTCTGCTCATGATTCTAAATTAGTAGCACCTGTTTGAGGTCGTTAGCTTTCATAA
>JAUMHI010000061.1:1686837-1701837 GCA_032359435.1 Enteromius unitaeniatus
CTCGGACTGGGACCCCACGGAAGATCTCTCCTCGTGGGGTATCAATGATGCTAAGAATGGTGAAGAATCAGCCCAGAGCTACACATGAGGAGCTGGTCAATGCCCTGAAGAGAGCTGGGACCATCGTTTCCAAGGCTACTATCAGTAATACAAGACGTCATGGTTTAAAATCTTGCATTGCAAGGAAGGTTCCCCTGCTTAAGTCACCCCATGTCCCGTCTGAAGTTTGCTAGGGACCATCTGGATGATCCAGAGGAGTTATGGGACAAAGTCCTGTGGTCAGATGAGACCAAAGTAGAACTTTTTGCAAACCTGCTGAAGAACTACAGGAACCGTTTGACCTCTGTAATTGTTAACAAAGGCTTCTGTACAAAATATAAATTTTTTTGACTCAAGTGGCAAAATACTTATTTGACACAGTAATTCCCAAATAAATTGTTAAAAAATCATACAATGTGATTTCCAGATTGCTCTTTTTAAATTCTGTCCCTCACAATGGAAATGCACCTATGCTGAAAATTGTAGACCCCTCCATGACCTCTAAGTAAGAGAACTTTCAAAATTACAGGGCTATCAAATACTTATTGACCTCACTGTATATATAAAACCTTAATAGAGCATGTATTTACTTTGTTGCTGTGTTTTGGACCCATCTAAGCATAGCTTTTTTGGCATTGCCCTGAAACTTTGTCATCACTTTGCGTTTCATAGGTGGACTTCCTGTCTCAGAGCTGGCCATGCTGTCCACTGAAGACGCACTGCTGGATAAAGCCTGAAGAGCTGGAAGATTACTGGTCAACTCCTCAATCTGCAAAGGTTTGAGAGCACAGACTCTTAAAACCCAGATACACACAGACATATGGCAATGTTCCAGATCCTACCATCATAATTGGTATACATTACCTGGAAATAGAGGATGATGGTCCATATCAGCCCCAAGACAATGGACGGGCGTCCATCAGCAATGTCAGTGGCATTGATATTGACTAGTTTGATCTGTAAAATAGGTATTTCTCATGTTAGAACATGCTAAAACATATTAAAGATCTGAGGGCAGTGCAAACAAGCCAGTCTAAACCAGCACTATTTGCTGATAAACCGTGCAGAATAACACAAAGAACATGCATTAAGACAAATTAAACAGGATCGATTTCATGTTGACTTGAGTTAAATTAAGTAGTCAGACATATTCACTTCAAAGGGAAGAAGCGAATATGAAATCACGAGTATATGAGGAAGATGTGAGTGAATAACAAAAAAGCTATTTGCTCATGGTCAGCCAGTCACGGACATCACAAGAGATGCTGTAGAAAAAAACAAGCTTTCTACAAATAATTGCAGCTCTTTCAGCCAGTAGCAGCTACAGCAGAGATCAGTAAATAACGCTGCATACAGTACGCATCATCAAATGCAGATATGCGTAACAAGAGGAGGTGTTTGTGAGAACTGCGACTAGAAGAAGTACTGACCGGAGAACCTCGGTACACAGACTGAGACAAGACATGTTAAGAGAGAGGAGACAGTTAAAAATGAGGTATGATGACAGATGCCAGACTGGGACAAAAGATTACAGACATGACTGGATCATTCTTATTGTGCAGTTCATTTAGCATCAGTAAAACAAATGAGAGGGAGGGGGGTTAATACTTTTACTCAGTAAGCATGCATTAAATTGATCAAAATGTAATGGTAAATTAATAAAGGTACAAAAGATTTCTATTTTTAAATAAAAGCTGTTCTTTTAAACTTTCTATTCACCAAAGAATCCTTAAAAAAACATGCATCATGGTTTCAACAAAAATATTAAGCAGCACAACTATGATAATAATAAGAGCAGCAGCAAATCAGCATATTAGAATGATTTCGGAAGGATTATTTGATGCTGAAGATACTGAAAATTAATCTTTGCATCACAAGATAAATTACAAAATCAATTAAAAAATAAATCTAAATGCATGAAACGCATCAGTAATATTTCACAAAATTATTTGACTGTATTTTTGATCACATAAATGCACATTTGTTAAGAATAAAATTCATTTTATATAACTATAATCATATTAGTTTTTCTTTTGTTTTATACAATATCTATAAAATATAAAAAATAATACATTATTGTAACTTCTATAAAAATCTTTATTTCTTTAATGGCATGGAAGTGGCATCATGTTTGGTGGAAAATAAAAGCAAACGTTATCAATGGAGTTGAATTCTCTGATATTCTGTGCTGTTGGCTTGTATCACTCTAAAAATATATTGTAATTGATCAAATTACCCAATGAGTTTAATTTGTTAAAAAAAGGGAAAAAATAAGTATTTGTTAGCACTCTGTCTTATCCTCACAGAGCAATGATTAACTTTAGCTTTAACTTCCATCCTGTTCATTTCTTGTCCTTGCCTGATCTTGACCAGAGCCTGTTTCTGACAGTCTGCTATATTCATTTCTAGAAACACTTCCTTAAAAAAGCAAATATATTTTTAAAAGCTCGACTAAAAAGTACTGCAGAAGAAGAATGACCCAGCTGGGCGTGTTATCAGCGTATAATTAAGACAGATGAGATAACCGGAGTGACCTACCTTCCTTCCCTCCAGGAACTTAAGAGCTGTGCCGATGTTGGACACCCAGTGGATCCTTTTGAGTTGGCGGCCCTGTTCGCATGGCTGCAGGGAAATACGAGGGGTTCATCAGGAGTGGAAATAAAAGGAAGGACTCATGGCGCTTAACAGACTTTGTCACACCAGCTGCTGCAGAGGTTTCACAGAGAGAAAATCTGCAGATATTGCATCACAGATACACTTACTAATCTCTGTCCAGACAGCACCTCTAACAGAGCCAGCAGTTTCACCCCATCCTTGATGTCCTCAAAGAGGTCGTTGACTTCAAAAGGAGGTTTGTGCTGGAAAAGGACAAAAAGAAGAGGAATAAATGAACGGAGAACTTAAGGAACCCTTATAGTGCTTTGATTACAAATGTGCTGCTCTTGTTCTAGTCTCTTCTACTAATTATGTTTACTGCAGATGTTTGCCTAAAAATGTGTCAGGAGAAATGAAAAATGATACAATTTAATAAATAACTGATATGTGAACAGAGCTATAAAGTTACTGTTTAACTGTAAAGAAATCTTATTTTCATATTGAATTATTTAAACAATCATTTCATTGAATTGTCATTTTGTGTCTTTATCTCCTTGAACTTTCATGATTATTTCTCCTCACTTAATTTAATTAATAAAGTCTATGCAGGCAGATGAAACTAAACTGTAAATGCACATATATTTTCCACTGCGAAGCGAACAGGAAAACTGACAAAAGCAATATGAATGTTTTTTATGTAAATATGGTGATTGCTCAGTTTGATGCCGTAAGATTAAAAAAATATATAATAATAATTTACTGTACTTTCATTCATCAATGACACGCTAAATTTAAAGTAAACAAATGTATAATGTAACAAATATTTTAATAATTGCTGTTTGAAAGTCTTCTGTATTTTTAATAAAAAACATTATAAAAACATAACATAATAGAGACTTAGAGTCTGCAGTAATGATGCTGATACTTCATGTTGCATCAGTGGAATAAATTGCATTTTAAAATATATTCAAATAAAAAAATTCATTGTTACTTTAAATTGTAATGATATTTTCTAATATTACCATTTTTACTGTACTTTTAATCAAATAACTGCAGTCTTGCTGAGCTAAAGAATGATTAAAAAACTGACCCCAAACCTTTAAAATAGCACTGTATCAATGTACTATAGTGAGTTTTTTTCTAAAATCTCAGCTCAGTTGCTCTCATACAAACACCAAAAAAGTGCAAATGAAATTTAAATGTAAAATTTTAAAGGAAATGGACACAATAGGAAAAGATAACAGGTCAAACCAAAATAGACAGAATTTTCCATCGTGCAAAAGCTCCATAAGTGAAGTGAAAACACATTTGCTTTGTTCATGCTGACTACTGATGAAGACAAAAAAAAGAAAAGAAGAAGCAGGACATGTAAATCTAGATTTATTTCTTCAACAAATGCAAAAATACTCAATAAAACAACAGGAAATAAATAGCTGGCGAGCCAGGCCAAGCAGCACACACGCAGACAGCAAGGGAATCAGGAAATACAGCAGGCATCTGCAGACTCATAAAGCATTACAAAGCATATTCTGCAGCTCAGTTAGTATGCACTGAGCGTGTGCTGTCTGTGCAGACGCTGCTTCACTGCAGTGCTGCACACTTTACTCGGATTCTCCAAACTTTCCTAGTTGTGCAGCAGATTGTGTGGAACAAAAGGCCCCTCAGTGCAATCTGTGCTGACTGGAATACTTAAACCCACCATTTGTGTCAGATTATCCTCTCTTTGTGTTCTGCAAAGTGCCCCGTCACCAAAGCAACTAATCGCGCATAATAAGGCGAGTGGGAGGGGCAACAACATTCACAACAGCACCACTTCACCATGTGGGTCATTACACAAAACCATGTGACTTTAACAATGAATAGCTGATGTCATCATGTACTATATGCTATTAAAGCATTTTCTTACCACATCAACAGAGGCGTAGTGGCTTTCTTCTCTTTTTTTTTTTAGGTTTTTTAAGAAATTTTCTGTCACACCATAGACACATTGATATCTCAACTACCCATATGCATATTTTTAGATCAAGGTTGACACAATAAGTTGATTTTATTTTTTAAATTACTATTCCAGAAATGATTTCTTTTCTTAAAAAGTAAAAGTTTTTTTTACATTACAAAAAAAATACATTTTGTATAATAAACAAATGATTCATGATTAATGTTATTTGTGTTATTTACAGTTTCACTGAAATGTAAGTCACTTTATGTGAATGTATCAGTGAAAAGGGTTGCATATGCAGATGATGTGCATGATGCAAAATGTGAAGTGTCCCCATAAAATGCTTACTTGACTAATTGCATCTTGAATATTCTGTTGTTGACTCTTAATCACAGTATCTGAAATCAGCGGGCACACACTTCAAAGACCTCAGGAGGGAAACATGTTTCTTCCCACTGAGAATTGTTCCAGTCCCTCTCAATGGCCATCTGCACATGCCTACACTGTCCAAAAGTTCCCAGAATCACCCTTGTCTCCATGTACAGAGATTCAATCTGAATTTCATGCGCACTGGGGATATATCCCAAAAACTGTCGATTTAACATAATCTGACAGATAGTCTCAGTCCAGTTAAAGCATCTGTCAGACATAAATGCCTGTCCCTGCTGCTTCTTTAGCACAAGACACAACATGTCAACACAGAGGATCTGACTTGCAAACACAGGAAATTCTGATGTCACAGCGAATTCCCTTTTTTTGTTTTTCCCTTAGGTCAAAATAAATAACTATTTCATTATATGTCATAACCTACATACACACACACAGACTTATTAAAAAATGTATGAAAGCCACATAAAAAAACATTTGGTTAAAATGATAATTATGAGATAAGTCCAAATTATGAGATATAAAACCGTAACTGTGACATAAAAAGTCAATACTATGAGATAAAGAGTTAATATTAACTCATAATTTACACATAAGTTACAAACTTTAAAACATTTAAGTGAAGGCATAATTATATTCTAATATATAAAAAAGTATTTTTTGTAACGTGTCATAATTATAAAAAAATTGGAACTTAGAAAGTCATAATTATGAAACATAAAGTAATAACTGTAATGTAAAACAGAAGGCAGTACCTGTGGAAGTGTCTGTAAACTGTAAAATCTTAATCTTCAGCCTTTCTGAAGTCGTAAGATCCCAATATATATAGTATAAAAGTATTATGACTTAATTATGACAGTGGTCAAAATTATGAGATAAAAATCCAGAATTATTAGATAAAAATTATGTATAATGGCATAATTATGTAATGGCTTTTTGCCATAATCATCACAAAATGTAAATGTTTTGCATCATAATTACGACTTTTTACGTCAATTTCAACTTATGGCATAATTCTGTAACGGAAAATACTTTTTATGTCAATTTGAAAAGTCTTTGTTATAACAGTGTTTGGTTTTTTTGTCACAAATTCATTTAATCAATTCAGAGCACATTTTCTGAGTTTTAATGCTCAGCCTACTAACACAAGATCACCCACTCATCTTGGCCATGGCAGTGGGACGCCATCACAACACAGCATTCATTCTCAAAGCCCACAGTACGAACAGCGCCCTTCAAGGTTTTTTATTAGAGTATTATTGCATTACGCCCCCTCACTCACTGTTTACTGTCCTGCACAACGATCAGCCTTTAATCATCTCAGCTTTACTCAGTTACACAGACATTTACTCTTTAGAGTCATTATGACATTAGGCTACAAAGCAAATCACATTGGACCATTCACTGTTCACAGATGAAGAGTCAAGAAGACAGGAAAACAGTAACACAGCCATTGCTGGTGTATTTACACCAACTGTCTAGCATTATATACTGATTGTCATGATATACAGTGGCAAAATTAGTAATTTGGAGATGGTAAAATGTTTGGGGGGAAAAAAAATCACCAATGCTGCATTTATTTGATTAAAAATACAGTACAAACAGAAATATTATGAAATATTATTCCAATTTAAAATGAATATTTTCTATTTTTAAATAATTAAAAATTGTATTTATTCCATTCATGGCAAAGCTGAATTTTATTAGCCATTAGTTCAGTCTTCAGTTCAAGAACCTTTGATCATTTTAATGCATCCTTACTGAATAAAAGTATTCATTTCTTTTAACAACAACAACAACAGCAAAAATCTTACTGACTCCAAACTTTTGAAGGAGTGGCTGCCATTCAAAATAAAGACTGCAGTTGTCAATCTGAGGAAAACTTCACAGATTTACTAAAAATCATCCTCACCGACTGATTAAAACTCAAAACAAAAAATAGGTCTGAGAAAAATGAAAGCAACATTTGGGCAGTATAACAAACAAGTGTATTGGGTCACTGCTGTTGTTGTACTGTAATCCAGTGTAAGTTGTACTACAAGCTAAATGTTGTGGCATTCAGATAAAAAAAAAAAAACCTGCAAAACATCTTACCTTGGCCAAGTGTGAGTTAATCCACTTAGTGAAAGTCCTTTTCTGCACCGCCTCTTGTTCATCTGCAAAAGACAGAAACACAATAAGCATATAAATGAGCAGATATGATTTTTTACTTTTTAATATCTAGTGAGATATTACACTTTCCTGTCTTCTTCATTCTGCTCAGTCATCATGACTCACCTGGCTAGTTTTTTTATATTTGTGGGCATCTCTACTGAATGATGTACATTTTCATTACTGTAAGTCTACAGAGCCAGAGAGGAGATATTCACCAGCACAGGAGAGCTGAGAGTCCACACGTGGCATGAGCAAAAACATCAGAAACATGTGCCAATATTCCAACTGTTACATATATACTCAGCATAAACAACATAAATGCAGATTTTAAACAGAAACACAGATATGCTCATCATTTTCATGTATGTGCAAACCACAAGCTTATTAAATGCAAGAAATGCAAAAGTCACAGGGTGGGTTTAAAAGCGATGCTACGCAGGATGTTCTGTTATGCTGCAGTTAGAGCAGTTGCATATTGTTAATATGGATTGATGTGCTGGGTGGTTACCAGGGTGTTGCTATGCGGGATGTTGTTGCCACGGCAAAGCAAGTAGTCTGCAAATGTGTTCTGGTGTTTGTCAGGGTGTTATATGCTAACATAAAAATAATCGAAACGGTTGTCATGGCACTGCTATGCTAGAATGTATTATGTTTTTAAGTGTTTTTAATACAATTTTTAAGGCATTGCTATGGAGTTAGGCTGTTCTGTGTGCTTGCCAGGGTGTTGCCATGCAGTTGAAAAAGCATTCTGAGTGGTTGCCAGGTGGTTTCCAGACTGTTGCGATGCAGCCATAAAGTGGTTGCCATGGCATTACTATGAAGATGCTAGATTTTCTGCGTGGTTTCTAGGGATTTGCCGTGTAGTTATTAGTGTGTTCTGGGTGGCTGTCACGGTGTTGCTATGCGGTTGCAAAGTTGTTGTAAGTGGTTGCCAGGTCATTGCTTCACAGTCCTAAAGATGTTCTGAGTGCTACCCCAAGTTTATACTATTCAACTGATTTCTTTCCGTTGTTTGCATGGTGAAAAAAGTTTAACACTGTAACTATTCAGTCCTGTTCAAATCATGAATCTTATATAAGCAATAGTATTAGACTTCACAAACAGCAGTAATGGAAGTTTGTGACACAATCTTGCAGAGCATTTTTAGACACAAATAAGGTCATTCAGGTCACCAACAAACACCCACCAGACATATTTATGCACGATGGGCTCTTAGACAGATCAGCAATTTTCACAACAGACAACATCCTATGTTTGCATGCGTGTATTAATGCAATGCACGGGGCATGTTTAGGAAGCATCCATGTACTGTAGCACACATGGCATGCCGGTGCAGCCTTAAGCACACCACAGCCGTCATAATCCAACATGCGCAGCTGTAAAGAGGTTGGCATCAGCACGCGTGTGCAGCCGTGACCCGTGCCAACACGGTGATTACCTCTCCCGAGGAGGAAGACGAGGAAGACCTCAGCTGGCCAATAATGTCTAGTGAGCCATATGACCCAGAGCCGTGTCACTGCATATCTGGATCATGCATCTGTTTCACCTACATTCAGTGAAGCACAGACTACATGTAAATCTGAGCTATAGGCTCCCACACTCCAGTCAGATGAGGAGAGACATGGATGTCCCACTTACCGCGGAGATACTGAAAGAATCCCGTCACCAGATTCAGAGACGTGGTCTTTTTCACGGCTACGTCCTTAAAGTGAGCCATCGTGCACCCTGCATTCGTTTCTTTGTCTCCTTCATGTGTGAAATTGTGCAAGTGTCATCCAGGGAGGAAAACCAGATCAGCTATCCTTTATTTCCTCCGGGAAGCAGAGCAGGCGGAGGAGCTTTCCGTGTAAAAACACAGCGCGACTGAGCACTGGAGGATGAAACCTCCCCCTCCTCTTGTTGTCTCTCTCCCTCTCTCTCCTCTGCTGTGGATAGGCTGCTAATCGAGGGCAGTTTTTGCGAGCCAGGCGACTTCCTGTTGTTGGTGGAGCTGGGGAGTCGTGCTGGTGTGGATGCTCCGTACAGGTCTGTTCTAGTTCTAGCAGCATCTCACAGCTGCAGCCATACTAACCGGCTATGGCACTGATCGGCCAATCAGCACGCGGGGGGGCTGTGATGTCACCGGGCAGCTGGTGTTATCCTGATTTATATGGGTGGGTGGGGGTCAGTACTTGTGCTACACAGCTTGAACTCCGCTGGGCCTCCACTACAAGCACCGCAGACACCCTAATGCAGGAATGGCTTAACAAATAATCAGATTCATCGCAGTCCAGAATGCTATACAACAAAGGACTTACGACATGACACAGTTACTCTGGGTTTGCATGTGTTCACGTGTCTAAGTAAGCGACAAAGCAAACATACTGTTTTTTTGTCTTTACAATGACATATATAAAGATTTTAATACATGTTTCTGGTGCAATTTGTTAATTTTGGGTGTTTAACAGGCAAGAATCATTACATTGCACTGAGGCTAGTTTTATCTTAGAGCAACTGTTTTCAACATTGATAATAATAAGAAACATCTTTTAAAGACTGGAGTAATGATGGCAAAAATTCTGCATTGCATCCCAAGAATAAATTAAAATACAAAAAGTTATTTTAAATTGTAATTTTTATTATTTTATTACTATTAATACGTGATCTAATAAATGCAGCCTTGTTATTTTTCTGAATGGCAATACATCAAAAGTAAATGAGCAAAAGCAAACTTTACTGGGTAATCCATTTTCACATTTAATATTCTGTTTTATTCAGGTATACATTTACGGAGTCATGTTGACTTTAAATCATCTAAAGTCCTTTTAATTTGGTATGTGTCTATGCCAAAAGTCATTCATATCACAAATTCAATCATACTAAATAACACACGTTTTGTTTGCAAATGACAGGGCAACTGGGAACCAACTGCACTCAAAGTATTGAATCATTTATGTCACAGCCAGTCCAAAGCATCTGCCACCTGCTACGGTGCAGTCAGTGACTATATTCCTCTATTATTCCTGACCATCATCCACAGCATGAGCTCCACAAAAACCCAATCCACTGCACAAACATGCTTATTTGCATCCTGATATATATTAAAATTGGGCAAT
The DNA here is from genome assembly GCA_032359435.1 of Enteromius unitaeniatus. Taxonomy (NCBI): domain Eukaryota; kingdom Metazoa; phylum Chordata; class Actinopteri; order Cypriniformes; family Cyprinidae; genus Enteromius; species Enteromius unitaeniatus. Next base: position 1,697,047 of record JAUMHI010000061.1, read on the forward strand.
TACAAGACAATCTTATGACCAAAAAATGGACATCCGCTGTGTTAAGTCTTGATCTTCCAGGCATCCATTGCGTTGTGCTGTTTTGTTTAATAAAACACGCTTTATTAAATTACTTAATTCAATCTCGTGTTTTCATGCGCTGAAACATAAGTGCATGTACAAAATATAACTGTTCTTTAACAAATCCACTTAGAGGAAAAATCCATTCTCTCACCGCTCACTCACCGTGGCACAGCTCGGGTATTTATATCTCAAAAAGCCTTTTGTGTTAAAGATCGAGGAATGTACCTCCAACTGTTTTAGTCACACAAGATAATTTAATCCAAGAAAAAAGTGCTACTCCCATCACATGCTCATCTAATGAGTCACGATTTGTTTCTAGCAGTTAGCTCAGGGATCTTTAAAATGGATTAAAAGGTCCTGACATTGTGTGGATTAGAATAAGGTGAGAAAATGTATTGTATAATATGGATAGATTATGGAGCTGTCCAGTCCTGAAATATTATCATAGAATAATGTAAAGGCTTTCAGGATACAATATAGAGTTTAAGGCTAAAATTTGCCACAGTTCCACCATCAATGATCAATGGATAATCATTAATCAAAAAAGCAGCTTTGATAGTCTTTTTGTAGCACTGCCAACTTGCGCTCACACCCAGAGTTAAGAATTAAGAGTTAATTAAGTATTAATGAATGTACAGTCACTTTCAGTCTACACACAGAAATAAGAGAAACAAGTGAGTGGAGCATCTGAAATTTAAATGAGTGCGTTCAACACAAACTCGGGACAGATGATATCACGGGCAGCAGGTCAGATGTTGCTGTCATCTGTTGAATGGAGTGCAGTCGTCAATTCTCTACACATCACTGTTGCAGTTCAAAGAGAGAAATTCAAACGCTGATTCTGTGCATTAGGCCCAAAAATGATACATTTGAGATATTAGAAAAGAAAATATTAAAAATAGTGCCATCTAGTGTCCTATCAAAAACATTCTGTGAGCACATTAAATGGCCTGCATCTATAATTCCACACTAAAAATTTGCAATCCAACAATGCAAACAGATCGCAATTTTGCTGTAATGCAACTCTAAAAAACAGCCCATTATTCAGCTGAAATCAAGTCACTGTTGATAGTTAATGATATAAAGCATTAAATTAGAATCAGGTTTGAGCATTTAACTGCTGTCTCATAATCTTTCTCATTGTATTAATAACATACTGAAAAAGTTACTATCTAACAGTTTTATCAGTCGAGACAACAGCCTTCTTATGCAAACTTTGTCTCAGTATAACTACAAGATCCTTCTTGGTTGGAGAGATTTCATCTGATATGTGTCTAAAGGAAATGGCTGCTGTATGAAAATCATTCGTGCCAATGAAAGGAAGATGGCAAACGGTTTTACCACACGCTCGAAACAGGCATGCGCCACTCACCACCACGGAGATGGAAACCAAAAGAAGTTACACTAAAAACAGTAACCACAGACCTTCTGTCGCATTTACCACACATCGCCTTATATGCAGTTGATATGACAAAGTAACAAGCACACACCTCTTCTGATGTGCAAAATACATCTGACCACAAGCATGAACACACTTCAACTGAATTCACCTTATATGCAATCAGTGTGTGTCATCAAATGCCACATCGACTATGCTACAAATAAAACCAAACTGCACCGCACAAACTTAACATGCACTATAAAATCACCTACATTAAATGCATGTCGGTGCAAAATGTACCACTAGGGTGTTGCTCTTTTAATTGCTAAGTGTGTTTTATAAGTGTTAGTACATATTTCAACTAATTAAACCGACATCATTTAGCATCATCTACATTAAAGCTGAAAATGCATGGCTGACTTAAAATTTTGGCGGTAAAAACAGAAGTGCAAGCTATCACACAAATGTAACTTCCTTCCTGATACTAAGTTCCTCTCAGTAGTTCAATTTATGCTTCTTGTTTCGTCTTGAAGAATACAGTATATGAGCATGTGGGCATTGCCATGGTGATCAGAAATAAACATCAATTCTTCAAAAGGGAAATAGTTCAATATTCTCTACAGGTTACATAGGAAATGCATTAGAGGCTTTGAATAATTGCATGCACCACACTCTTCCATCCCTTTTATTTTTTTAACTATTCATCAATGTGCTTTTTAGACGTTTTTAAGGATAGGATTGTGAGCTTTTGTGGGTTGCTGTGACAACGAAACCTCCACAAGTCACGAAACATATAAAATCTTAATGTCAACCTGACATTTAAGTTGACAATTTAGCATCTTAAAAACCTTCCTGGTCTTATTGTGCATCATTTATCAATGAATTTTATTTTAAAGGCATTTTATTGTTTTTCAGTTCCTCCCCTGCCATACAAAAATATTCTTCACCCTCCAATCCAATTTATTTGATTAATAAAATGCCATCATATGCTTTCTCTCAAAATTTGATATATTATCATAAAAGTAAAATCATTTTTACAGTTTCATATTTATATTATGTAACTAAATTACATAAAAAGTGCATTTTGTACATTTTGTACATTACAAAAAACTTTTTATTGAATTAATCACATGTCAGAATTAGCCACCTGCTTGCATATGTATGTTATTGTGTTACCCAGACGTAACCTGGGTTTCATTATTGCACTTTGTATATACTCCTGCTCTGTTTGTTGTCATAAGAGCAGTCGAAGTCATTCTTAAATCAATTATTGAGCAAAAAATAGTACCAGTCTGATGCTGTTATTACTCTTCGCGAAAGCCCACAGAGAAACATCTGCCTTCACTTAGTCATGGGATTAACACTATCAAAGGTCTCACTGTGAGCGACCAATGGGTTGCCATCAAACCATTTTTTAAATCTATGCAGAAGGCCATGAATGAGATGACAGGACTAAATACAGCTAATTTGTGACCAGTTTTTATAGACTTGCCCAGTCCATTGCCAACAATGCGTTACAGCCATCAGTCAATAAGAACGGAACAGCAAAGCCAGGGAGTCCAAATATCGATCTGTTCCATCATCCAAGGACAGGACATCTTCCAAAGGTGTCAGGTTCTACCTGTTCCTATACCCACTATAGAGTCCCTGTCCAACACTAAACAATATAGATACTGACTGAGCATATCACTCAGTCTGGGTCTTTTACGACAATGTAGATTTTTACACTTTAAAGTAAGAGCAATGTGAATACAATTATTTAATTTATATTTATTATTCAATATATATATAATCTTTTATTTTGCATTCCAGAGAACAAACTGTGTTCTTCTTATCTTCTGATTATTTATATAGTGTTATAGTATTTAATAATGTGTTGACTTAGCTGAGATTTATCAGCTTTAATTTTTTTTTTTTTTTTACTGCATTAACCTACATTTAGGTATTTACACATTTCATCTAATATTTTTGTCTTATATTATTTCAGCTTTATTTCAATAGATTTAGTTTACAATGACACACCTTCCTATTGAATAACGCCATACAGACATGAAGATGAAATGATGCCTGTCCTATTAAGCATATGAATTTGGGGATGAATAATATCGAAGCGTCCTAGCAAAACAGGTGGATTATGGAAATATTTTCCTATCAGCATGAGCCCTGCATCACCACGTCATCACTTAACTCTCAGAAGGGAATTAATAGCTTCAATGTTTTTCTTTCAGGTGGGTTTATATTTTCCGTCCTCCAAAAATGATTGTAAAGCATTTAAACTCCTCCCACCTCAAAAGCACTACCCATAATATTTGTAGGCACCATATCGGCACACTATGTCTTAACATGAGATATAACATAACAGAGTGTCCCAGTAAACTTAACCTTATCATAAAGAATATAAATATCATCCAAAAAAAACGAACTATTCCCTGCATGGCAACACAAGTGTTAAAAAAAGGGCCATTGTCAAGAACTTTCTGTAAGAAAAAACAATGATGACCTTCACAGGCTAAATTCTTTAAACCCAAATCTAATAACTATTTTTAAACACAAATCCCCAAAGATCCTTTTGTCAATTTCCTTTGTAGAAAAAAAGCACATTACTAGGAATGTAACACTACAGCTCTTTGTAGTTAGATTACATGGCTTGTCTGATATTTTAACTAAATTACCTATTTATTTAAACCCCCGTGCAGACAAAATTAGGTTAAAAAATCTGCAGAAATCATCACCACATAAATAGATCCTCTATTCCTGTTTAAAGCGGAGAAAACAATCTGTCCCCAAGCACTGCAGCACACAACATGTCAGCTTGAACCATCAGCTGATAAACCGAGGCGTCCTCAAGCCATCATAATAAAAAGTACATGATTCCCTCTGGACATAAGTGGAACATGAGCTGCATATGATGTCGACATTAGTTTAAAGATAAATGGACAGACACGCATAGCCATTATGTAAAGCTTCGATATTGATTTCTCAAGTGGGTAAGTTCCTGTGCTGTCAAATATGCTGCATTTGTGCAACAAGAGGCATCTGGCAAACTCTTGGTGGGAAGGTGCTGAATCAGCAAAATTCCTCCTGACTCATAGAGGTTAACAGAAATACAGCATCACCTACCTTGCAGCCTCTGCATCACATTCATAATGTCCTTGCTGGAGCGTCCGAAAGGGCTGAGGGAAGCCATGGTCCCTCTCTATTGTCCTGTGCTCCTCTGACAGCGGATCACTCATGCAGTCGCACAGCAGACAGCAGATACTGCACTACTTTCTTAAGGGGCATCCCCATCTGCCCCTCCTACAACTCTCTCTTCCTCTTGCTGCCCCTCTCTCTCTCTCTCTCTCTCT
>JAUMHI010000061.1:1707574-1727279 GCA_032359435.1 Enteromius unitaeniatus
TACACAGACTGCTGGAGTTTGTAGTCCAACTTATTTGTAGTCCTCAAACCCACTATCACTACCTCTACCCCATTACATATGTTTATAAAAATGACTTAAATGTTGTAATTTGTGGCCTAATCCTGACTTTGGCTAAACCCTCTCTGTGAAACCAGGCCTTTAAATTCAGACTTACTGTGATCTTTGAGGTACATCTGTGCAGCGCTACCAAAGAACCAAGTATTGATACACTTGATACTCAAATAAATATTTTTCTTAATAATTGTGTATGGGTATAAACACCTGATAATCATTAATCCAGGTTAATTTATTCATTAAAATATAGGCTAATTAAAATATTTATAGCCAGAGGGCATTAAAAGGTTTTTTTTTTGTCGACAGAAAGGGATGCTTCCATAACAGTTGTGTTTACTTACAGTTCAGGACACCGTCAGGTTGTAGGGACATTCTATGCATGACACGACAAAAGATAACTTTACAAAACTTGCATTAGTAGGATATTTGGCTGTCACCTTTTTGTGTAAAACGACACCGAACAAATATTTGTGATGGACAGGGTGCTGTCTACGCATTTAAACAGTTTATTTAAACACTGGCAAAGACAGAAGTGCGGTTAAAAATCATGAATACAACTCGAGAGATGTGTTTTGATTCATATGTTACTTTATTATCTTGCTTTAATAGTGCAGTCTTTAAAATGCGTGCTTTCTTTTCTCAGTGAACCTTTGCATTATTCAGTTTCCTGCATCTTAACACGTAGGCCTATGTCAAAATAAGAGTAAAGACTGGTGATTTCTATCAGTCCGGTTTGCCTGTAAACCGCATCTGTTGTATACTATCTGGATGGGGAAGGCAGTCATGTGACCCACAGCACCATTCCGTCAGAGCGCGGGTTGCCTTCGCACGTCGAAAAATCCCTCATTCAGGGATTATTTTGCGCCAATGTGCAGCATCCCGCTGCATTGACTTTAATGTTCTGTGGGGTAAAATTTCCCATGAGCATCTGGCTACCATTTAGACGCATTGAGAGCGAGTTGACAGAGGTGAGTTTGCTGATAGAAATGAATGCAGAATTTTTATTTTATTACTCGAATTAATTGTTTTCTTGTTGGCTCGTATTGTTCTCTTATCATTTCTATGGAATGTCACATTAATACTCAATGCTGTATACTGGATGATTGTGTAATTATATCACGAGTGTAGGTGGCAACCATAGTTGATGGATTTATTCTAAACTGCATCCAGCTTAATTACCTTAATTGCCTGCCACAATTCTTATATAAGCAGATGTGCTCGTTATAATTCGACAGTCCTATATGGATATTTTTATTTTGATTGCATAGTAGTTTAACAGTGAGATTATGTTTAAAGCCAATTGTTATATATTGTTAAGCCTAGGAGAAACGCACGGGGAAAAAATTATATTTCTATTGGAAATGAGAAGAAAGGCAGTTATGAAGTCTTAGGTTGGGTGTCATTAAAATTCAGCCATCATCACATCCCTGTTGCCATGACGCCTGCGAGCTGCCTCATCCTTAGTTGTACAGATTTTTCTGTATCTTTTTTTTGCACGCATGCATGGTTTTTATACAGATGCTTCGATGCATGATTTCTGTTGGGTTATTTTGAGTATAAAGCATGAATTGCAGGGGGTTTTAAACGTCCTGTGACGTAATGGGGGACCAATGTCAACTCAAGTGTGGGTGCAGACAGAGAAATGAAATGCCTTTAAATGATTCTGCATGCAGAGCTTGTCTTATCATAGGTGGCTTGTTCTTGCTTTTTAATCTGCAAATGATATATGGCTCATATAAATATAAATAAATATAAATGTGTGTGTGTGTGTTTCTCTTTGCATAGAAATCCTGGACTACTGAAGACATAATGAGGATAAACTGCGAAAGGCCTTGACTTTTATTTAGACTTAATTCGGATTATTTTGCTGAACAGAAATAGAACAGACTGCATTGCTCATAGTCTCAGACTACAATGGCCTGATATTAGTCAGACTTTTTCTTAAGACACATCTGCAGTTAAGCATTCCCAGGTTGTACTGCACATTTTTTTGAATAAGCAAGCAAAATGGAGCACTCCTTCAAAGACGGAATTCGGACCAATAATGTCCAGGGACTATGAAGAGGTGGGTATTTTCAGAAAATACATTTAGCATACTGTTTTCTGGTGCATCAAAAGCATATAAGTTCTTTAATACAGTTGTAGTTTATTTTAGTAACAGAAATGTGACAAATAATGTCAAATAGTTTTGCAAGTGCCATTTCATCTAAAACAATCTAGAATTCATTTAGAAAACATTTCATCTAGAATTATAGCCATGTTTTTGCCGTTTTTATGGTATTAGATGTTGTTACTGTGCCACAAGCAACACAAACTGAAATTGCAAAAATTGCTGGCTGTTCATTTTAAAATCCAATTATTAATGGCTTACGTTTTTAGTGCATTTTTTAACTAGTGCTGATTTACAATGGTGACCAGTACACACGTTCCCCTAAAATTTGAACCTAAAATATTTTGATTCTGAAAAAAATATCTCCATGCTAAATGTAATTTTTATAATTTTTTTATTTTACTTTTATTTATTAGTTTATCATTATGTTTAAATGTTAATCAGTTTGAATCACCAAATCAGTGTTTGAATACCCAAAAGGTACAAAAGCTGTTGCTGGGGTCGTATGGTACATCTTTATACCTTAGTTACCACAAAAGGGTGTATATTAGTGCCTTAAAGGTACATATTAGTACCTTAATTGTACGTAGTAGTAGTGCTATCTTTTGAAATCCTACTGCGTTATTGACAACTTTTGTACTTATTTTTCTTCTGAGTGTGTATAAATACTCTTGTCCTGCTTAACATGTACTGAATGAATATGCACATTTTCTAATTTAAGATTAATATTAATCACAAGTACAAATGACAGATTTTAAATATTTCTACGTTAACGCCTTGTCATTTCCCTTTATACCTGTAGCCTGGTCAGTCTGTAGGGATGTTGGCTGCGGTGGAACATGGTCCAGTCCTCTGCAGTGACTCCAACATCCTCTGCCTCTCATGGAAAGGGAGAGTTCCCAAAAGTGAGAAGGAGAAGCCGGTGTGCAGGAGGCGCTACTATGAGGAGGGCTGGCTGGCCACTGGGAACGCCAGGGGTGTTGTGGGTGTGACGTTCACGTCTAGTCACTGTAGAAGAGACAGAAACACTCCTCAACGAATCAACTTCAATTTACGTGGTCATAACAGTGAGGTGGGAGTTTGCCTCTTCTTTAGATTTGTACATCTGATGCATGATTGGCATGTACTCTTTCTGCTAGAAATTTATTTCCATGCTTATGTTCTTGTGCAGGTTGTCCTTGTTAGATGGAATGAACCATTTCAGAAGCTGGCAACGTGTGACATGGAGGGTGGGATATTTGTGTGGATCCAGTATGAAGGAAGATGGTCTGTAGAGTTGGTGAATGACAGAGGTGCTCAGGTATGTTAGTATTTCATGCTTATACATCCATTACCTTAAATGCGTTATTAATCTTGTAAAGTATAAATTATAAAAGAATTGAGTTCCACTTTATATTTGGTGGCCTGAAATACTATGTACTTACATTTAAAAGAATCATTTGGTACAATGGTACAAGACTATTAAAATCTGTTATTATTCTAACACAAGCTGCTCAATGAACATGTGGTTTGTCATCTAGGTGAGTGACTTCACCTGGTCACATGATGGTACACAGGCCTTAATCGCCTACAGGGATGGATTTGTTCTGGTGGGTTCAGTGAGCGGTCAGAGACACTGGTCATCTGAGATCAATCTGGAGAGCCAGATCACCTGTGGAATCTGGACCCCTGATGACCAGCAGGTAACTCTTTGCTGTGGCTTCATCAAATTGAGAGAAAAGTGCATTTGTTGTTAACAGGTTGTTTGCAAATGATGAAATGACTTGGACCGATGCCCTTGGACTGATGCCTGAGTTTCCCTAATTTGGTGTTTGCATTCATTTAATCTCCCTAGGTGCTTTTTGGAACAGCAGACGGGCAAGTCATAGTGATGGACTGCCACGGCCGTATGCTCGCCCATGTTCTTCTGCATGAGTCAGATGGCATAGTCAGCATGTCTTGGAACTGCCCGAACTTCCTGGTGGAGGACAGCACTGAGAGCGATACAGACTCCGATGACCCTAGTCCAGCTCAAGGTACTTAATGCTCAAATAAAATCAAGTCAAATTGATTTGTTTAGCACTTACAATACACATTGTCAGAAATTCATATACCAAACATCTGGATGCCTTTTAGGCACATTTAGCAGGCTTAGATGATAATATAGTCATATGAATAAACAAAAAATCAGTTGAAATATGATATATCCTGCAGTATATATTGTGCAGTATATTGTGCTCAGTAAGTATTCTGTATGTCACGGTTACCAGGTTTTCACAGCAAAACCTGCCCAATTGTTACTCAAAACTTACCCAAAAGTAGCCCAATCGCTTTTCAGGGGGAATTCCCTGAAAACAAATTGCGTTCCCTGGGGGAATATAAGTTTTTGGCAGGGTTTCACTAATAGAAGTTGCATTCCAGGGGCTAAATAACACATTGTTAGGGTTGCTTCAACCTGCGGACATGAAAAACATCCCCATGGAAAGTAGCCCAATTCTGAGGAAAAACCGCAGACTTGGCAACACTGCTGTATGTATGTAGGTGAAGTTAGACATATACTTATTTACTGTATATACAGTTAATAATATAAGATAATTTTGCAGCTAATTAAAAAAATCAAGCAGTTTTTTCCCACTGTATTCTTGAGTTTCTTGGAGATTTTATACTTTTTGAGATTAAATTATATGTTTTAAGACCAGTGCATTGCATGCATCATAATATTAATGAAAGAAAACTGAAGCCTTGCTGTGCATTCTAAAGAGCGATAAAACTGTACTTTGGATCTTTATTTTTAAACATATACAAAATGCAAAGCAGTGATGTGTATTTGACTTAACTATAAAACTCAAACTAAAGAACTGTTTCCTTTCAAGTGCAAAATCTCAAACCACTGCTCACGGTCAGCTTCATATCAGGAGACATCAGTTTGATGAACAACTATGATGACCTTTCACCCAACATTATACGCTCAGGACTAAAAGGTAAAACAGTGTTGTTTTTGCAATAGATACATTACCAAGTATGTGTTTTATAACTGCCACTGGATGATTATTAACAGAAAATTCCAGAAGTTATTTTTAACATCTGTGGCATGCTGTTGATTACATTTGACAGTACCAAGATTTTTGTAGTTTAGGAACTTCAAAGTAATTCAAGTAAAAATAACCCAAAATCTTTCATGTTGATCCTCTGTGACAGACCCACACATCATACTATAATCTAATAATATCTTTCAGATGTGGAGGTACAATGGTGCTCTCAGGGAGACCTGCTGGCAGTGGCCGGGATGGAGAGACACGGCCTGCCCGCTGACTCAGCCTGTGCCTCTTTAATGAGGAACGCCCTTGTCAAGTTTTACAATGTCCAAGGGGAACATATATACACTTTAGAAACTCCAGCCCAAGTGAGCTGTAACCGGTTATCATTTAACAGTTTATGCATATATACACCATCAGACAAAAGTTTGGGATTATTAAGGGTTTTTTTTAATGTTTTTGTAATAAGTATTTTATGCTTGTTAACCAAGGTTGCATATTTTTTATCAAAAATACAATGAAACTGTAATATTGTGAAATATTATTTCAACTTAAAGCAACTGTTTTCTATTTGAAATTATTTAAGAATGTGATGGGGAAAGCTGAATTTTCAGCACTATGACTTCAGTCTTCAGTGCGACGTGGCCCTTTAGAAATCATTCTAATATGCTGATTTTAGGTTATGTCTCACCATATAAGAACCACTAATATAAGCAACATCCTACATAAAATAAGTAAACTATATATAATCTAAGTATCTTTTTTATTTTAGAGGCCAATCACCACGATTTGCTGGGGTCACAGGGACTCGCGTCTGTTTATGGCCTGTGGACCAGCGCTGTATGTAGTGCGTGTGGAGCACCGTGTGGCCAGCCTCCAGCTTCTGTGTCAGCAGGGCATTGCTAGTGCTCTTAAAGAAGAGAGAGATGTGGGAAAACTGAACATGCCTTCACTTCTCTGTTCCTATGTTACCACTGCTTTCATTCCAACTATCAAGGTACAAAAACAAGCAAGTGAAGTTTTTGATGTATGCTAATGTTTGCGTTAAACTTAATGCATAATCCCTTTCATTTCACCAGCCACCAATCCCTGATCCGAATAACATCCGAGACTTTGTGAGCTATCCGACAGCAGGGAATGAACGATTGCACTGCACTATGAAACGTTCAGAGGAGAATCCAGAAGCAGGAGGCCCCTGTTATACCCTCTATCTGGAACACTTGGGAGGTTTGGTGCCTATTCTCAAGGGGCGTCGCATAAGCAAACTGCGACCAGAGTTTGTCATTATGGATCCAAAAATGGATGCTAAAGCAGGTATTGCTTATATGCACTGGTGCTTAATTCAAGCTTAGTGTGTAAATGCACTGGTCTCTAATTTGCTGGTCTTTAAAAGGTCTTTAGATTTTATTCTAGCCTTTTATTCTTGTCTTTCAGATGAGGTCTGTGTAAATGGCATGATCTCCTATATGACTGACAGCTGTAACTGCTCAGACTCAAGTGATATTGAGTTGAGTGATGAATGGGTTGGGCGAAAGTCGCCCAAACTATCTAGAGGAAACAGGTCTCCTAAGCTTCCTAGGTACTCTAAACATATAAGGTACTGTTGAATACAAAATTCACACAATATTACGGGGTTAGTTTCTCAAATTTTTAAGTTACAAAAAAAACTTTTAATTTGATAGCTAGTTAAATTTTATATTTGTTTTATTCTCCAGAATTAATATGGAATCAAGAAAGTCTCCTAAACTTGCCCAAACATCTCAAGAAATGTCTAGGTCTCCTAGATTACCAAAGAAGCCTCCAGTTCGGTCTCCAAGTCTTACCCGAAGAGAATTTCCAGTTGATGGCTTTAGTGAGGTACTTAACATCCTATTTGCAAGCTAATTTTGGCAATAATATTATATTAATCTACATGTCTAGAATTAATATGGGAAGTGTTTGTATTTATTGTCTCTGTCTACTATGCTTCCTCAATGTGAGACATTTGTGACATTTACTGCATGACCTGAACAGACACCTCATTTTTTTTAACTCCTGCTTTTCTGAAGAGAAATGACAGTAAACTGACTGTGAACTTAAATGTTTTCCAAATCTATCGTTTGATTTGCTTTGCAGCATAGTTACTTGGCCCAGGTCACCTCTAACATTTGGGGAACAAAGTTTAAGATTGTAGGCCTTGCCTCATTTTTGCCAGCTAACTTGGGAGCAGGTATGTTTTCAAGTTTTGTATTCAAACCTTTGACATAATTTAAAAAATGAAATATATTCTTAATGTTTTTAAAATATGTATTGACACGGTGTTCCAGTTATTTATAAAACTAGTTTGCTGCACCTGCAACCTCGTCAGATGACCATTTATTTGCCCGAGGTGCGTAAAATATCCCTGGACTTTATGAGTCTGCCAGTCTTTAATCCCAATGTGTTCAGTGAAGATGAAGATGATTTACCTGGTAAGAATCAGTAGAACATTTTTGTATGTTTTGTCTCTGTATAGCTTAACTAAAAGAAGGAAAAAATCTCAAGCTGTTCCTGCTTAATTCTAGTTATGGGACCCTCGGGAGTGTCAGCCGACAATCCTCCTTGCACGGTTAATATCCCAATTGCTCCAATTCACAGCCCTGCTCAAGCGATGTCGCCTACACAGAGTATAGGCCTAGTGCAGTCTCTCCTAGCCAACCAGAATATTCAGCTTGATGTCCTTACCAATCCCACTGCCACTGCCACTGCAGCAGCTGCAGTGGCAACAGCAGCAGCAGCTAATGCAACAGGGTCTGAGCATAGCCAGGACACTGTGACAGCACAGTACACTGTTCCAACCAGATATTCCAACCCTGGACAGGTGATTTTTAGTGGACTGGAAATGAGTAACATCTTGAGTGGAACTCTTCCTCCTCCTCCGCATCATCTGCCACAACAACCCCGCCAACAACAGCAGCAGCAACAAGACCATCAACAATCTAAACAGCAATTACAACCACAGCAGCATCATCTAAAATTGCAACATCAGTCACAGCAGCTGCATCAACAGTCACTGCAGCAGCAACACATGCAACATCAGCAGCAACTGCAAACGCAGCAGCATCAACAACAACTGCAACAGCAGCATCAACAACTGCAACAGCAGCATCAACAGCTACAACAGCAGCATCAACAGCAACTGCAACAGCAGCATCAACAACAACAACTGCAACAGCAGCATCAACAACAGCAACTGCAGCAGCAGCATCAGCAACTGCAGCAGCATCAACAACAACTGCAACAGCAGCATCAACAACAACTGCAGCAACAGCAGCAGCATCAACAACAATTGCAACAGCAGCATCAACAACTGCAACAGCAGCATCAACAGCAGTTGCAACAACATCAGCAGCAACTGCATCAGCAGCAAATGCAACAGCAACAACTGCAACAGCAGCAACAACAGATTCAGCAGCAAGTGCAGCAGCATCAACAACAGATTCATCAACAACAGTTTCAACAGCAGCAGCACCAGTTGCAACTTCAGCACGAGCAAATGCAGCAGCAACAGCAACAGATGCAACAGCAGCAGCAACAAATTCGACAGCAAATACAAGAAATGAGACAGCAGCAACAACAACTGCAACAGCAGCATCAACAAATACAGATGCAGCATCAACAAATGCAAAGACAGCATCAGCAAATGCAGCAGCAGCTAAAAATGCAGATGTCACTTCAACATCCACCTTCAGGGTATGCTACTCTATCCCTGCATCAGTTACAGCTAATGCCTCAAATTCCTCATCCAGACCAGCCTCCAGACAGAGGAGAACAAGTCCTCCCTCTGAAGATTCCCTCACGACCACAGTCATTTATTGAAACTGACACCATTGAGATACAGATGCGCAAAGTAAACCCTCCACCACCTTACCCAGGTACAGTAGTATCTGCTGCAGCTGCTGCACCCACTACAGCCCCTCCTGGTCTTCTTGTTAGCAATGAGAATGGCACCACACTGTCAACAGATACATGTTTAACTAAGGAGGAATTCTCTCTTCACCCAATTAGCCTTCAGTACCCAACTCCACTAGGCTATGAAAGAATCACTACTTTTGACAGCAGCGGAAATGTCGAAGAGGTGTGTCGCCCAAGGAGACGACTTTTAAGGAACCAAAATACCTATGGGATACAAGGAATGGGCAGCTCTGCTACACTGAAAGTAACTTCATCTGAGAACAAGAAGGTCCAGTTACCGTACAGCTCAGCAACTCTTAGTCGCCTCTCAGTGCCTAGATATTCCATACCTAGTGGAGACCCACCACCTTATCCGGACACGTCTAGCCAAATTAACACAATCAGAAGTCCCACGCAAAGGATTGACAGCAGTTTGATTCATGCCACTTTGCGCCGCGAACGCAGGGAACCAACTCTGAAGGTTTCTCAACTGGTAGATTCAGTGAGGACTCTACCGACTAAATCTAAAATGAATGGTTCCCTTACGCTCTCCTATCAGCCAAGGATACCTACGGCTTTGTATACATGCACTCAGTGTAGTAGTAATAGCAGCAGCACTAGTGTAAGTGTCACTGGTGGTGGCACCAACAGCAGTGGAATTGCTGGAGGAACTGTGGTGAGGCAAGACTTCCCACCTGGAAAAGGGGCCCAACATAGCACAATAATTGTGCACTCTAAAAGTGCCTCGCCATTAGCCTCCCAGTCCTCTTATAACCTCCTGAGTCCCACTGACAACAGTAGAGACAGAACTGTCTATGTGAACTCTGCCTTTACAGAAGATGAGACACTAAGTCAGCAGTGCCATCTTGAAAAGTCAGTGCGGCATTTAACACTTGGAGATGTCAATTTGACAGTCAAACGGCCTCCACCTTACCAATGGGACTCCCCTGCGGCAGAACAACTCTGGATACCTCAAGAGCAAAATTTATTGCCCGGACCTCCAGCACCACCACATAAGCCACCACCCTTTTTACTTAGCCAGCCACAGCACTTAGACATGACCCGACTACCTTTTGTCCTTTCAACAAAACCTCCCCCCAATCCCAGTTCAATGACCCTCCCTTCAGCCTATCAGTTATCCCTTTCACCCTTCCCATCAGTTTTAGGGCATGGTGGACCTCAACTACAGGCTTTGCAAAGTACTGCTCAATCATGTGGCCCCAATGACCTGGTAACATCTAGCCCTTTTAGCCAACATGAACCAACTTTAGTCCTACCCCCAGGTTATCCCTCAAATTTGACCAATCTAGGTTGTTGCACTCTACCTCCCATGTACCCAGGGACTAGCTCATGCAGCAACCTTCAACTGCATCCAATGAGCTTGCATCCTTGGAGCACATACAGCACTTGTCCTCCCATGCCAGATCATTCCGCCACACTGCCTAGTAAGACCCATCAGGCCCTGGAGAAGCCGGTTCTCTCCCCGCCTCCACCACCTCCACCTCCCCCACCGCCTCCTCCTCCACCTCCTCTGCCTCCTCCCCCTCCTCCCGTTGAGCTCTTGAACCATCAGAGTACTTCCGAGGTGGTTGCAGAATCTGGAGAGAGTTTTCAGGATCAGTCTTCTCTCAGTGAGAGTCCACAGGGAGCAGAGAGGTTCAGCAAGAAGGCACGTAAGAGGCTTGACAGTAGAGCAGAAGAGGCCAATATGTCTGGAGTTTCTGAAGGTAAATCCAAAAAAGAGAGTCGCACACTCTCTGATTTCAATTCCCTGATCTCCAGCCCAAGACTTGGCAGCAGGGAAAAGAAGAAACCTAAAGGGCAGAAAGAGCCATTGAATAAAGCCAAGAAACTGAGTAGGACCTCCAATGAGTTCCAGGATAGCTCTGAGAGTGAACCTGAGCTCTTTATCAGTGGTGACGAGTTGATGAACCAAAGCCAGAGCAGCAAGAAAGGATGGAAGAGCAAACGCAATCTACGTACAGCAAATGAACTTGAGGAAATCAAATGTCGTAAAGCTAATGAGAGAGAGGATCGTAGTCTTGGCAGCCAAGGCTTTGTCTATGTCATGGCCAACAAGCAGCCATTGTGGAACGAAGCCACCCAGGTTTACCAGCTGGACTTTGGAGGACGGGTGACACAGGAGTCAGCCAAAAACTTTCAGATTGAGCTTGATGGACGCCAGGTAATTGATTTTATTTATTCAATAAATCAGTTTGAAAATTATATTTTTTGCAGTTCCATTTTGTAACACCAGGGGCAAAGAAATTTCCCCTTTAACAAATATGCACCATACATATTCAGTTGCTTTGAGCAGTGGTTCTTAATCCTGGTCCTGGGGACCCCTTGCTCTGCACATTTTACATGTCTCACAGCTCATTAGGAGACTTGAACTGTCAGATAAGAGAGCCAGCGGGTTGTCCCCAGGACCAGGATTGCCCCTGAGTAATAAACATCTACCCTGCATCTAACCCCATAATTCTCTATTACAGGTAATGCAGTTTGGCAGAATCGATGGCAATGCATATATCCTGGATTTTCAGTATCCATTCTCAGCGGTACAGGCATTTGCTGTGTCCTTGGCCAATGTAACTCAGAGACTTAAATAGAAAACCTCTCCAGCAATCTTGTCCTTGAGAACAGATGGACCGAAAAAGAAATTATTGTTAATTGCAGATTGTGAGAAATATTACATTCTCTGCAGCCATAACGTCTGTGCAATGCCGTTAGTTGGCGAGAGATCTGGTCACTCTCAGGCAGAGCGTACACAAGACGTAGACAGGTGGTCTAACAATAGATTTAGTGCTTTATAGTACCTTTTTGCTAACAGAGGTACAAGCTGATTTAAGGTTGCACCTAAAAGGTGGTGCACATCTGAAAAAAAGTGAATATTTGTGTATTGATGGAATATTATTTTATTTATGAATTCACTTTCAATGATTTTTCCATGTATTTAATTAGCATATAATGGTGTGATTTAAATATAAAATTAAATTGCTAAAGATGAATGTTAGACTATGGGCTTTGTTTATTTTTTCCCTTGATTTCCCCACCTCCTTTTATGTTTGTACTTGAGATTTATGTGCCAAATTTAGATCTCCTATGTATAATCATTGTAAAGTGACAGATTTTGACTATTGTTTGTGATCAGTAACCAATGAAAATTTAGAGAGGGTAAAGACAACATACTGTATGTTTGAATGTTTTCATCCCGTGGCCCACTTCCATGAAGTGAAACAGAGATAATATATTCAAGTTATAATCATATTTTCCCAATTGTGACACTATAATGAATGCATTTTTATGGTTTCAAAATCAATTGAACTTTTTCTTCACAAAATGTCTTATGTTAGATTGCATCATTTGCACACTGTGTTATTGCAGTATCTCAGTAATGTCCTTTTTGAATGAATATTTGCTTTTTAATGTTAACAGTAACAGAAAGGTTTGAACAATTTTTAATTACTTTCAAATATATAATATATTGTCAATGTCATGTAAGTGACTTGACACAAAAGTGCTGTAGTTAGATGTACCTGAAAATGTACTCATATCGTCCATGACACTTTAGCACGAACTATATAGTATGCATTATTTTAGCCAAAAATGTCTTATATCACTATATACATATATATATATATATATATATATATATATATATATGAATAAAACTTAAAACACTGTACATTATGCAATGAATGGAATCTAAATGAAACTGAAAGCTGACATGTATGAGTTTTTCCTCAATCCTAAGTTTAATAGTCAACCCAGGTTTGATTTATGTAAAAGAACATCTTTTAATAATTATATTTAATAATTGGTTTTCAAATATTTAATGTATTAATGTTTAATATTCTGCATCAATATTTAATAGTTCTAATGGCAAATCAGCTAACTGATTTGTTTGTTGTTGCTTAATTTCTGATGTTTTCCAGTAATTTCATCAGTTTTAATCACATATTTATTGTAAGCCAAACAGTGGTTCAGAGTGGGGTAGTGTTGATATGGTTGACGTTTTAAACACTTGATTATTCTTGATGTTGTATGCTTTGATCATTTGCGGTTACAGTTATTTCTAGCCACTTTGTACTGGGATATTCAGGCCCAGATTAAATTATGTGGAATGTGAGGCTTTAACTGTGCTTTATTGCTTAATTATTCTAATGTAAATTTACAAAATGTAATTCAAGGGTATCTTGGAAAAGCATTAGAACGTCTGTGCAGAGTAAGCTTAAAGTCATGAAATAAAATCAAACTAGTTGGATGGAATCTGTGTTGATTATTGATGCTGTAAAATAATCTCAATCAAGGTTTTTGGACATATTAGCTAATGCCAACAAAGTTTACTATATTTTTATACCTCTATTTATTTTGTCTTGGGAGCACGACCTATGAAAGCAAAGTCTTTTTTACTGCACTGACCTCTAGAGGAGTGTATGTTCACATTGTGCTACCTAGTCTTGAGTTCGATTCATGTTAGCGAATCGGTTCGTATCAGGGAGCCTGTTTATTATCAAACCGACTTAACTTTTTAGGATTTAATTTGTATTAATTTATTTTAAAATGACTGTTCTGGGTTAGGCTATTAACTAAATTATATTTATATGCACTAAATTATATTTTTATTGCTCGAACATTGGAATTTCCTGACTGAACAGTTCTGTAATGTTTTAATATTAAGAAAAATATCAATAATTTCGAATATTGTTACAGGTTTTATTCCTAAACTTAGTTGAATGATCCGCGCTTTGCGAATCATTCTTTTGAACCGAATCATATGAAAGAGTCGGTTCAAAAGAATGATTCTTTTGAGAATCGGACATCATTCACTCACTGTTGAGTTTCCCAGCTGGCAGGTTAAACACGCGGTGAAAGATCTCAGAGACTTGACAATGGATATCGATGAAGATATAGGTATGTAGGTACATTTTAATGATTAGTTGTTATTGGGTGATCTGCATCTAGCAGAGTTTTCGCTCGTTAATGAGTTTTGAACTATTTGCCAATGTCAACAAATTATTCTTGTGTGTTTTACATGTTTGTTTACTGATCAGTATATGCATGTTAACTCCATGTAGGTGATTCTTCACAACCAGAGCCTCTAACCACTAAAATGTCCAGGCAACAGATATTAACGCTTATTGCAATGGCTTCCATAAACTTCAGTTCAATGATCTGTTACTCCATTCTGGGACCATTTTTCCCAAATGAGGTACAAAAGTAATATTTGCTATAATATGATTTGTATACTCAACAATATGAAATATAATAAGTACTGTGCTAAAGTTCCTGAAACCATGCTAAGTTATTGTAGGATAACAATGAATTACTTTCAATATCTCTAGGCAAAGAAGAAAGGTGTCAGTCAATCTATGATTGGTTTAATATTTGGAATCTATGCATTATGCACTTTGGTGGGCTCATTGGTGCTTGGAAAATATGTACGTTGATCATTATTTCAGAAGTTAAACAATAGCTTTCAACAGTTTTCTTATATGATTGCACCCTATATCAGTGTGTTTGACCTCTGTTTCAGATTGTCCAGATAGGAGCCAAGTTTATGATTGTGGCAGGGTTGTTCGTATCGAGCGTATGTACTGTACTGTTCGGGTCAGTGAGCCTGTGATGTTTAAATGTAGTATTTTGTGCATTTTAGTGCACAACTTTTATGCCGGATGTTGAAAAAATGCCTTACTCTTCAAGAAAATTGAATGTAAAATACTTACGGGTGATTAATGAGATCATTTCTTTTGCAGATTTCTTGACCAAGTGTCTGATGGGACAGTTTTCGTTGTGCTCTGTTTTATTATACGGTGCATAAACGCAATTGGCTTTTCAGCCGCCGTTACATCATCTTTTGCAGTTTCAGCAAAAGTTTTCCCCGACAACATAGCGACTGTTTTGGTGAGTTGCGGTCAGTGCTTGTTTTTCAGTGCAGTAATGATGTTTTGGAGTAAAGTGACAAAAGAAGCACTATTGCACGTCACAAAAGAGGTGTTGTTTTTCAAGAGAATCATCTTTAGATTCAGTTATTCAGTCTGTCTGGATGTTTGGTTTCTCACGGTCAGGGCATGCACACAGAACCGTTCTTATGTTTTTAATATCGACACAAGTGTGTTCAAATGTTAAATGTGTCTCTACAGTGATATCTCTTTCTCTCAGGGGTTCATGGAGATTTTTACAGGTCTTGGCCTAATATTGGGGCCTCCATTAGGCGGCTGGCTCTATCAGTTATTTGGATATGAAATCCCATTCGTTTTCACAGGATGTCTTCTGTTTGCAACAGTGCCTCTCAATTTGTGGATTTTACCAAGCTTTGGTAATATTACGAATTTTTAATAATTTAATTTAAGCTTGGCATACTTCTAGTTAAGTTATGTCACAAGGATTTCATTGCCTCTGTGTCTGCTTTTGTTATTGTTTGCCCTCCAGCCATGGAGATAGACGTGTGTTTATTTCATTCAAATATAGATGCTGTTCCTTCCCAGAATTCCTTCCTCAGATTGTGTACAAGAATAAAGATCCTTCTCATCTGCTTCGTGGTGTTCACTTTGAGTTCAGGACTTGGCTTCCTGGATGCAACACTGTCCATATTTGCCATAGAAAAGGTTCGAAACTACACCAAAACACACATATACAAAAATATATATAACATATATAAATATTTTGTGCTTAAACTTATAGACTGCATGTAAACTCTGTATAGTTTCAAATCAGGGAAAATGTTCTAAACTCTTCATTCCAAAATACTGATGTTAATGTTCACATAATGATTCTCATTCTATGTAATAATATAAAACATCTCTGTATATATATATATATATTTTCCTATATATATATTATACAGCTTAATCTCAGTGCTGGTTCAGTGGGGCTGCTCATGATTGGACTTTCACTGCCCTATGGTGCGGCATCACCCGTCTTTGGTGTGATCAGTGATAAATATCCTGTAAGTCTATATTTCAACAGCTGTCAACATTTCTAAAGAGACAAGGGAAAATTTTTATTAAAAACGTTGGATAATTAAATTATTTATTTTTTATAAATAATAATCTAATAATGAATATTTATTAGTGTTGTCAAGTAATTAAACAAATCCAACATAAGTTTTTCTTTACATAATATTTGTGTACTGTGTATATACATTTATAAATACCCACACTTGCATGTATATTTTTATAAAAAATGTTTATATATTAAATTTTTATTTATATATATATATATATACGCTGTATAACAAACTATAAAAATAAAAATGTTAAGATTTTAAATATATATGTGTTTTTATATACATAATTAAAATACATCGCGATTAATCATTTGACAGCACTATTTATATTTGTAAGATGTTTTATTTTTACATTGCTATGATTCTTGGTGCAGTCAATGAGGAAATGGATGATGGTGGTTGGAGGAATGGCCACAGCGGTGAGCTTCTGTTTCCTCGGCCCACTTCCTGTTTTCCATATTAGAAGGTAAAACAAATGGCATCTTTTGCTGTTTACGTTCTATTAAAGCACAAATCTGGCACTAATAATTTTTGTGTGTTCAGTCAGCTCTGGCTCACCGTCCTCATGCTGATCGTGGTGGGCTTTTCTCTCTGTATGACCTGTATCCCCACCTTTGCTGAGATGATCGCTTGTGCACAGTGAGGCAAACGCATCACCATACAAATCCACTCCTAGTTCTCCCACTCACCACTGAGTCACATTTTATGTTAGGCCATATAAGACATTACAGTGTCTGTAATTGACTGTTATGCCATACTAAATTGCTCAAATTTAGGTTTGAATAAATGCAGTTAACCCTGGAACTGAGCAAAATACAAACCTCTACAAAATACTAACACACCTGTACCTCGTATTGCAGTGAAAATGGCTTTGAGGATGGCTTGAGTACTCTGGGATTGGTATCAGGCTTGTTCTCTGCAATATGGTCTGCTGGGTGTGTATTAAAATAAAGTTTACAAGCAATATTCAAGAATTCCTCATCATGAAACCTGAATTCTCTTTTTCATGCTGAAGGATGTTCTTTGGGCCGACTATCGGAGGATACATCACACAAGCGCTTAACTTTGAATGGAGTGCAGGAGTTCAAGGCGCACTTGCCTTTCTCGCTGTAAGAAAAACACATTTGCAAATAAAAGCGTAAAAGTATGAATAAAATATACATTTTCTTAACTCTAACAATTAGTTATGAAATTTGATGATAAAAATCATTTATTGACTCTTGTTTACCCAAACATTCTTTAGGCCTTACTACAAGTAATATATTTCACAATAGAGGACACACAAAAGAAGTAAGCAGTTTTTAAAATATTTTATTATAAATATTTTAAGTCATTCATTCTGTGAAGTATTTCTTAAGTTGGTAATGGTGGAAACCGTTGATCATGAATGATCATTTTTGTATGTTTCAGGTCACAGAAGGCAAACAGGACTGACACGCCGTCATCTCAAGGAGAAAAATCCCCTCTTCTCCCTAAAACAGATCTTCTCTTCTGAAATAAGCCCCTGCAGGTTTTTAAATGGAGGAATAAACCTTATCATATTGCTGCTAAATACATGTGATAATATGATTGACAGATGAAAAATGAAGAACGCAGAGAAGGTCAGATTGACAACAAAAATATCATGCATGTATTATTTTAAGATCAGTTGAACCTTTGTACAGGAGTTCAGTGAACATTTACAAAAGTCCTGTAAGACGATTGAATTAAGAGAGCAGAGGTTTAATGCATTATAACAAGATGACATTTACACTAAACAAATCTGAGATGTGCACGCTAACATTTATTTTAGCTTATTAGTTCTTATTTTTTGGCTTATTTATTGTGTTTAGTAACTTTGATTAACATGCAATGTAATATGATCCATTTATAAAAAAAATGGTTGTACATTTCTGAAGTAAATTGAAAATTGTTCCTTGTGTGTACATAATAAGTGACCTCATATACAGTGAGTCTTCCAGTACAGTACACTGGATTATTTCTAAAGTCTTTTTGAGGTTTCAGAAATGTTTTGCACTGGTGCAAGAATGTGGGATTTGTATTTAAATATTACTTATACACTGACCCCATTGTATCTGCTTTTACAGATTTACAAATTATTATACAGTTTTACTACGTGCATTACAGTATTTTCATAGCAATGTGATCATTCGATTCTTTAGAGCTGTTGCATAAATATTGATTCTTTCAACACTGCAGAGGTTGTTTAGTCTTTCACATGACAATATGTGCAATTACTTCAAACTGAAACATTTGAAAATCTTGGATTCATTCGTGATATTTATACATTTCTGTATTTAATAAACTGCATACATTAACCAGTTTATTCCGTTCTGCGATATATGAATTTTATATATATATATATATATATATATATATATATAAATAAATCATATATTTATGTTAGAGGTAATTGTGATCACTGCTGGAGTTGTTGCTGTTATATTGACATCTTTAATTTAAATTAACAAAATGTTTAAACATAAAAATAGTATACAAAATACTGTACCGAAACATTAAAATATATTGTAAAACTACATAATACAAATACCAGTATCAAAATTACAAAATATATATATTTTAAAACAAGGCCAACTACAAAACCAAAACATCCACATAAAACACTTCTGAAAACATATTGTTTCTATGTCCTTAGTTCCTTCATAACAGAGATAAGTATTGGCAGCCAGATTTAATCATGTTCGTTCAGCCTGCACCTTCAAACGCGCCATTGGCTTGGCCTAGTCTGGGCAGAGGTCTCCTCCTCCTGGAAGATGCTGAAGACATCTCGCGATCTGAGGATGGGACCAGAGGAAGATCAGAGGGAACTTCACTCCGTTTCACCTTTTTCTTCTTCTTTTTGTTTCTGTAAAGAAAATAATATCAACATGTGCTCAGGAATACAAGTACTTAGATGACAGTTGTGGTTAGTTCATACATGGTGGAGGACGCCTCAGGGTCAGTGTCCAGCTCTGAGATGATCTTCAGCTCTCCAGAGGCACTGATGGCTGCAGACAGCTGCAGGTACAGAGAATATAAGGGTCAAAACTATGAAGTTTCACTTCAACAACTTCATCAGAGGAATAAATGAAAATGTGTCATTACTTGGACCGGTGTTGCACGCTCAACTTCTTCAGGCTGATCTAACAGTGATGGCTGTGCTTCTAAAGCTCTTGAGAGCTCTTCATCAAAACTCCCTGTGGGAGATATACATGGATTTAGACAATATAATATACAGAAGCTTTTTTTAATGTTAAACCTCATTTACTAACCTTCATCAGCCACATAGGATGCTGGGAAATATCCTTCCTGTCCACTGACCAGTCGCCCGAACCACCAGCTGTCGTTGTCTTTATACAGCACATGGATCACATCACCGCGGCGTACCGACAGCTCATCTGATCGATTGGCTCTGTACTCGTATAAAGACACGACCTACAGAACATTTAATACAAGAGGTCATTACCTGACTCCAAGTTATTCCACATTTATAGTAAGATATATTAAAATTTACCGTTTGATGGATTTGCCCAAGGTCTGTCTCTGCTTGTTTAGAGAATTCATAATCCAGTAAACTCTGCAGAC
>JAUMHI010000061.1:1746214-1763553 GCA_032359435.1 Enteromius unitaeniatus
GTGAAATTGCAAATGCAGTTATGTTTATGTGCATGCAGCCTTTGCATGTTTATTTTGATTTGTATGTGAAAGGCACGAGTGTGTATGTGTGTGTGTGTGTGTGTGTGTGTATGTTATTTCCTTAAAGTGTCTGAGAGAATGCATATCTATATCTGTGTTTATGCATGTTTTATCTGTATATATGTACAATATGTTTATGTGAAATTGCAAATGCAGTTATGTTTATGTGCATGCAGCCTTTGCATGTTTATTTTGATTTGTATGTGAAAGGCACGCGTGTGTGTGTGTGTGTGTGTGTGTGTGTGAGTGTGTGTGTGTGTGTGTGAGTGTGTGAGAGAGAGAGAGAGAAAGAAAGAGAGAGAGACTAGTCGCCATGTTTCTCCTCATCATTCCCGAAACACAGTCATCGGCGGCGGGCAGATGAGAGAGATTCACCCCGTCACCCCGCATCCACACCACCACCATCCTTCTCTTCATCCCATCATCATCATCATCATCATCATCTGACGGACTTCATCCCTTTACTTTTGAGGAATTATTAAAGGGAAAAGGACTAAGCGGCGCTCAATCGGAGCCTTTGGGGAACTTCGCTAAACTCACTTTTTGAGGACACAAACCTATTTGATCAATCTTTTCCACAGACGTAATGCCCAAATGTCACATTTGGGGGGCGTGTCATGTTATTTCTGTTTGTTTTGAGGAGAAATCCTCAAAGGATGAGCTAAAAATCTGTTAGCTTGCTAGCCGAACGTCTTTATTAGCCCGATCATTAGCATCGGTTATTTAAACCCGTTAAAGTTGAACAAACCGGGGATGTTTTGAAGTATGTTTACTTGACGTGGTTTGACACTAGTACTTGTTAATGCTAACA
The DNA here is from genome assembly GCA_032359435.1 of Enteromius unitaeniatus. Taxonomy (NCBI): domain Eukaryota; kingdom Metazoa; phylum Chordata; class Actinopteri; order Cypriniformes; family Cyprinidae; genus Enteromius; species Enteromius unitaeniatus. The sequence goes on from JAUMHI010000061.1 coordinate 1,747,086, forward strand.
CACTATTTTGTTGTATTTATGTGGGAGAAAACCAGTTAAAGTGCATTGTGTCGCGAGAATGTTGTTAGCTCGTTAGCTAGAGTAACTTAGCTACAGAAAAGGCACTTAAATGTAAGTTAATATTTACAAAACGCAAGTTTTACTAAAATAAGTGTGAGTTCTTTTTGGGAAATGGCTTAATTTGTCATTTTGAGGTTTGTTGGTCACTGGGTGAATAGAGAAGATGTAGTGAGAGGTTTTATTTGGGTATGAAATACTGTTTACTGCAGTTTTGTGACTGCGTTTGACTGTGATTATGGGTGGTTTATATTTATAGCTATTAATATATCCCCTCCAATAGTTGCATCTGTTTTAATAACATTACACTACATATTTTGAACTGACACTCGTTTTGAACCATGTCTGGAGAAGTGCGTTTGAAAAAGCTGGAAAAACTGATTCTGGATGGTCCTGTCCAGTCTAATGGACAGTGTTTTAGTGTGGAATCTCTTCTGGATGTTCTCATCTGCCTTTATGATGAATGCATCAACTCCCCACTCAGAAGAGAGAAGAACGTTGCTGAGTTTTTGGAATGGGGTGAGTATAATGCTTTAAAAACATCCAAAAATCAATGCATTTCATGTTTAAACCGTGTTAAATCAGTGCATTTCATTCCCAGACCATCTTAAATAATCCTTTTAATGTTTAAACCCTATTAAATCAATGCATTTTATGTTCATCTCCTATCAAATCAGTGCATTTCACATTCAATCCATCTTAAACCAATGCATTTTTATCTTAAACCTATGCATTTTCTGTTTAATGCATTGTAAATCATTGATTAAATCATCTTATTATGGCATCTCTTAGTTCAAGAGATGTTTGGGTTTTAAAGTAATTATTAATAAGGATGTTTCACTGTAGTTCATGCAACGAGTGACTTTAAGCCACATTTGGCAGCGCTGAATCATAGGTGTGTGTGTGTACAGCCCTGGAAAAGTCAAGTAGCGACATGCTGTTAGATTCTGAGCCATCATACCAGCACGTTGAGCGCGGGGCATGGTTTGAAATTAACCTTAATTAACCTTGCCACAAAGGGTTTTGATTTATAAGTACATGTGTCATCGAAAGTTTTAGTTGAAAAGTAATAAACAAAATCTTCTTCTGCCTGTGGCAAGGTGTCCTGACACTGAAGGCTGTGCTATTCACTGTCTTGGTAATTGATCAAACTGGTTCCCTGGAGGATCTGAGTGAATAAGGTAGAAAACGACCCCAGGCTACACGGTGTCATTCTCTTTATGGATAACAACACTGCTGACGTCTGAAATGTGAAATCTCCCCCCTTTTGTGTTATACAAAGGACTTTTCCAACCATGGAATACGACGTTGACTTGTTTGGTGGTAAATTTGTTAAAAGAATAGTTCACACAAAAATTTAAAGGCTTAAGGGGGAATTTTTATATGTTTTTACATGGGAACAGATTTGGAGAGATTTAGCATTACATCAATTGGTCTGCAGTGAATGGGTGCCGTCAGAGCGAACAGCTGATGAAAACACAGTAATACACCACTCCAGTCCATTATCTTTCGTGGAGCAAAAGACTGCATGTTTCTAAGAAACAAATTTGTCATTAAAATGTTATTGTTGCTGAAAGTGTCCTCCACTATAAAAATCCCCTTGTCTGAATCAGGTGAGAATTATGCACAAATCAAGCCATGATTATAAGCAAAGACAGTCTGAAACAGTTCTCAACAAATTTGTGAATGGTGGATTTTGTTTGTGTCAGTGAAGGAAGTGTTATGGATTATAGCATCACATTTTGGCCAGAAGCAACGGTTAAAAGACCTCAATGATGGATTTGTTTCTTACAACATACATCTTTTCTTTAACTTTAACCGGTGGACTGATTGTGATGTTTTATATCAGATGTTTGGTCTGACGGCACCCATTCACTGCAGAGGATCCATTGTAGAGCAAGTGATGCAATGCTACTTTTCCCCAAATCTCAATTTAAATACGTTCGGATTAATAAATTTTCTCACATACACAGTCTCGCATGGACTATTCAATTAATAACCGTGCTAGTAGGAAGTATGCCCATCATGTGACTACAGTGTAACTGAACATATACAGTGTAATGGGAAGAGTAGTTGCATTGTTTGAGTGTGTTTAATCAGGGGCCTCCTGACCCAGCTTAACTAAAAAATATGACTTTAAACTAGGTTTGAGCAGGAAACGACTGGAGCTCCACATCACATTCTGCTGTGAATGAACATACTGTTTGTTTGTTTCTATTGTGGCCTGACTTGCAGCTAACCTGAAAGCCCTGAATTGCAAACATTCCTTCCCTGGAAACAGAAGTCCTGAATGATGCACACAGTATATACCAAACAAATGTGGCAGAGCTTGAGAATAATAAACATCCAATGTAACACAATAATTCAACAGCTAGATCATATTTGTGAGGGCCAGGCAAGCGTGACTTCTTGCACTTCTAGACTTTTTAAGCTGAGCCTATGCTATGGTTTATGTGATTGCATATTTCTTCATTTCTTCTCCTCAGCCTTTCTCTGAATCATTGATGCTTAGATATATAGGAGAGCTTTCTGAGCTTTTGTTTGGATGTATTCTTCAGGGCTTGGCTGCTGCAGTAGTGGAAGGAATTTGTAGGCTCTTCAGGTAGTTGATTTATTCTTTAGTTGTAAAACATCAATTCTGCGTTTTAAAATAAATGCCATTAGGTTAAAATGATCCTTACACATATTTCAGCCACGGGGTTGGTTGGATGCGATGCCAGGACAAGCTTGAACTCGAGCCCAGATCACCAGCCAGATATGCGTTATCTCTGTCAGGGTCCTGGGACGACCACATGCTTCAGATGGGATGCTTTAATTTAGTTATCTGACAGTTTTAGAGACGGTGCACGCAATATGCATCACACCAGACGTCATGGTTTGATTTCTAACGTCTGGATGAGAAATACATAATGCGTTCATGTTGTAATGTTTCTGTTGGTGTTGAATAGTCTATTCTAGTCTGGGCTGGTAACTGAAAGTTTATAGGTTCAAACCTCATATGCTATTAAAACATTTACCTCAAATCTGGCATCAAATAAATTCTAATGTATAATGGGCAAAAAAAGTACTAGCCTAACTTTATTAGAAAATATAGGGATTGATATCGTCTGCTTTAACTATTTACTAAGATAATCAGTGAGTAATCATCTCTTTTTAGAGATACTCATATATCAGGAATCCTTAAAAATCAGGTTACTAATTAGTAATTAGTGTGTTGATTTCATGCTTTCTCTGCTGACTGGAAAGAGGACTGAATGCTTTTATTTTAAGGCCACTGAAGGAATGTGCAAGTCACAGATGCCGTTCAGGCCCAACTGTTTGAAAGAAAAGGCTGACTCGGTGAACGGTGACTAACAACTACCCTCTGGTATTTGAAGAAGTCCCCTGTGTAGTGAGTTTCCCTGGACAGCTGGTTTAAATTGACAACCCAGGCAGTTTTATGCGGCTCAACAACTTCTGCTTTTCCAGTGTTGTAGCTTACATGTGTACTGATAAGTTTATTTATGCAGGCTGGGTTGCTGTCAGGTAAAACCGGTCTCATATTTTGGGATTAGGTTTGTATTAACTATGGGAGGTTTCTCGTATTCAAAGGTTAAATCCTCCTCATCACGAGATTTTCCTTTTATTCAGTCCTTATTTGTATCTGTATTATAGCAAGTCAGCGCTTGTTTAGGAGTGTCATGCGCTGTGATTGGCAAGACCAATATGATTTTAGGGATGGAAATAATCTTGTCTGTCCTGAACGGATTGGGTTTAGGACCAGACTTGTTCCTCCATTGTTATTTGCTCTCTCGCAGATGAAAATGCGAGTGTAAACACTAGTAGTTGTTGTTAAAATCTGATCAATATTTTATCCCAATAAATTCACACCCTTAATTGTTATGATTTTAAGGTAAACCCTGTAATCATTGTATTAACTTGCATGACACATTATATTAACATCTACAGGTTCTTTTGGTTGTTTATTGATTTCCGTGAAAAAAACTAGTGTTTTTAAATGATTGTACCTTAATCATACTATTTCAGTTTATGTGATGTTCTTAAATGAAAGTATATAAAGTAACACTATACATATTGTGCAAAAGCTAAAGAGGTCAGGCTATTTATTCTATGCCCGATGTTTGTGCTATGCAGGCATTTCACAGTAAAAACACTCTTGATGTTGGAGTCGAGCAGAGCTGGTTTGAACACGGCACGCGCTCACGAGCATATCTGAGACCTTTCTGCTGTCTGGCTTTAAGCGCTTCTTTCCCTCTATGGAAATCGTGTTTTAATGATCCTGCCAGTGCCTTTGCCTTTATATGGTCTCCTAATGCGGGTCTCTTGGGTATTGCTGGAGATAGATGGTGTGGTTCATTTGATTTGCAGCTCTGTGTCCTCTAACGCCTGTGACAGTGACATATACACAGTGAGCTTTCTGCATTCAGTTTTTTAATGAACACAGACCTGTTCGTGCTGCAGTTGTTTTGGACACTTTGGAAACAGTGAAGGCTTGACCTTTAAACTGTCTTTTATAAATAGACTTTATACACTTTCACTGTTTGATGTATTGGAGGCCGTGATGGCAGTTCCAGGTGGTCTGTTTTCCATCTGTTTCTAATGCCCTGTAAAAGGATGCCTGACACGGTGGTAACATTTGATATTCCCTGCATTGTTTACATGAAATCTTGCTCATATCCCAGAAAGCTGTGTGTGTAGATTCAGCTGCCTGACAACTAATGAAAATCATCCTCTGCAGCTTCAAGTGTCACGTCTTGTTTGCTTCATATTAGGTCATCTGTTTTCGTGATTTTGCGAATTAGAATCCATATATATTATATATCTTTCTTGCTAAGTATTGTGTTGATAGACTGATAAAACGCTTGGTAGATTTTTCATCTAATTATTTTAACTGATGATGTTTAGTCAGCATTTTCATGAAATGTATAAAAAACATATACTGTATATTTATTGCATATCAAATGTTTATTATATGGCCATCCTGGTATGTAGGAGTTGACACTGGCTGTAATAAGGAACTTGATATTTTAATTGTCACTTGGTTTCTGTTTCAATTATGGTTTTCTGGGTAGTTTCTGTGAAACCTCATTGATCCAAAATACACATTAAGCCACTGTACTTTTTATTCATTTCTGCTCATTGTGGATTATGTGTCACTAGAACATTGCATTGCAATTAAGCTGTGGTGTTAATTGTTAATTTCATGATCAGAGGTCAAAACCAGCAACCAACCCATTGCTTTATGTTATTTTACAGCTTGTTTTAGTTTAGAAGCTTTTGCTGTTTGTTAGTAAAGAAAATACATGCTCTTGCCAAAGGCATGACAGTAATGCACATCCTAGTCAGGTGATTTCAACAGGAACGTGCAATCTTGAGTTGCGTGTTTGACGAGAGAGCTCAGATATACTATGTTTTCTCCGGTTCTTTCCATAAAAGCGAGGTAGCAGGATTTCTAAAGCGGCATAAACAAATCACTTTAATCGAAAGTTCTTGTTTTTCAGTTTCTCTCTCACACAGAAACTAATTGGATTAGATAACCTCTTAAGATTTGAAACGAGTAACAACATTGTTGATTAGGCTACTTAATAGATACTGACACATAAAAATGAACAGTCATATATTATCTACTCATGGTTTTGACATCATAGCAATTATAATTTCTGAAGAAACAATGTAGTTTACATACATGGTCAGAGTTGTTTGCTTGTATAATGTGAATATTTTTAATGATTTTAATGGTTTAAGTTTTTGGGTGAACGGTTCAGTATGTTTGTGACTTCAGTATTTTGGAGCCTGCTTTGGTTTCAGCTAACTACATCAGTTTTGTATTTTTCAGGGTTAACTGAACAGCATAAAGCTCAGTGTCTGTACAAGAGACTGGATTTAATGCAGTCCAAGTGAAAAGAGATCTGTCTTTGTGTCTGATCTCCAGTGCTGGCAGTCAAGAACTCAATGTGACTTTCATTCACCAATACAGAGTTCATTCATAAGCAGCACACAGCATCGTAGAAGCCTTTCCTCTTTTAATCACACAATTATTTGCAGTTTACCTGATATTTACCTACGTATTGAATTTATGGACTCAAATACATTTCTTCATTTTTGGAAGAAAATGTAAGTGGAGTTTGCCAGTGCAAAAATGGCCATATGTTGCAAAGGGCCTAGAAGACACTGAGTGGTTGCTAGGGTCTTCTAGGATGTTCTGGGTGGTTGCTAGGTGGTTAATTGCTCGTACAAGTCAAAAAGTCCCACCTCAAATTCTTTATGATGTTCTGGTCGAGAATAGACTGGTAACTCTTAAGAAAAGCATTGGAATAAGGAAAACTGGCAATAATTTCGGTAGTTTCTTATAGCCTAATTATTGGGTTTAAATGTATCCAATTCAAATGTGTTAATTGCTCTTGGCCATTTGGGATGGTGATCGCATGTATCCCAGAGTTAAGTGCATCCTCTTCATATTCTGTGTGCTTCATAAAATAATGTAGGCTAATAATTGATTCTCATTGCTAGAGGTAGTCATCCTGCAGTCTCCCTATACTAGTTTTTGAAGCTTTGTGATTATACACAGTCATGATTTGCAGTCTAATAGATACAAGCCTCACTGTCAGGATCAGTCACAATAACAGGGTAAGTGCTGTCGTTCATGATTAAACCCACACGTCTGTGACCAGCGTTTTCTCTCTAATTAGATGTCAGGGGAAATGGGAATATAGGCCTGTAAGCTGCTTGTTATCGCAAAAGTAAATCTTTCTTTTTTGGTAATGGCAGGATGACTGTATTATCCTTCTATTTGCCAAATAAATAAGCAGACGTGAGGTATTGGAGTTATTTTATCGTATGAGGGGAAACAAGATACAGTGGCCAATATTTGAGCTCAATCCCTGCAAGACTTTACAGCAGTACACCATCAATCTGTCCTTCACACCTGCTCGGAGATGCCTCTGAACTTTTGACTTGCTGTAACTGAATCTGCTACAAAATCCCTTCGAGAAGAAGAGGCCCTTATGACACAACGTCGTGAAGTGATGGATTTGAATGTCTTCAATAATAACTTCTCTCTCTTTCTCTCCACAGCCAAACCGTTCACCTCTAAAGTGAAACAGATGCGATTACACAAGGAGGACTTCGAGGTCCTGAAGGTCATTGGTCGAGGAGCTTTCGGCGAGGTAAGAGTCTAAAAATGAGGTGGATGGCTGGACTGAAATTCCCATACCATCCCTGGTAAATAGCAGTGGCTCTCATGTTCTAAAAAGTTCTAATCTCTTTTACAGTATGTGGTTTAGAACTTTCCAGTGCTTTTACCAGTGAACTACATACTCTACGAAATGTAAAAGTGCGTGAATTGGGACGCAGCCAATCATTCGTTTAAGTGCCAGAGAAGTGGCCAGGACCCTTGTGGTGCCATTGTTGTTTTTGGGGCAAAGAATTCATGCACGACCCAAATGCATGCCAAGTTATTTTACGTGTCATAAACTGAGTAAAGTACAGTTTGTTACCCTGCGAAAATGTGAAAGTGTTTAACCTGAGCTAACAGTTTAGCAGCCAAAATCAGCCTATTTTCACTCTTGCATATTTTATGTTTGCAGAGCATGACACCGTCACCATCTGCAGAATGAGAGCTACACTGAGCAGATGCTGATGGGTGTCATGCTCTCTGAACGGAGCTCTTTGTAGTTGCCAAAGGGTCGTCTCTGTGTTAAGGCTGACCTGTCACCCCGACCGCCTCGTGCCGCCCAGATCCTGGTTTCATAAAGACACTGACAAGAGCCAGGCTGGAGTGCATAGCTTAAATCTCTCATAACATCTCTGGTTCTTCTCTGATAAGTGATTAATTGATGATTGACATTAATTTAATCGAATATTGATTAATCAGTGTTTAGGCTGGGAGACATGCGTTCATGCACTTTTGTCATGTAACCTCGTTTTAAAAATGGATCTTTTTTTTTTTTTTGAGAAAATGACATTTTTTAAGTTACATCTATTTTCAGTGACATGTTTCAATATAAATTATGCAAACCATGATAAATGAAGTTATTTTGTAATACTTGAGCAGTGGTAATAGTAGAGGAGTAAATTTAAAGATACCAGTGAATAACAAATGTTCTTGCTGTTGCTTTTTTCCCTTGTTTTCATTTGGATTGCTCGCTCTTGTCCACCCACACATCTCATACTGTTGACTATGTTATGACAGAAGTTAAATGTCATTTAAATAATAATTATTTTTCCAAAACTGTAGTTTTCAAAGGCTGCATTGTGGGAGTTTGACCCATGTAAGGCTGTGTGTTTCGAGGGCACAATGCCAGAGCTCTGAATGCTATTTTTAAAGTCACTTTCCAGTCCCTGAGTCCTTTCCATCAGATATTTTCTTAAACTTTAAGCAGATAGTCTTAACTTTTTTTTAGTTAACCGTAAACTGAATTTTAAGGGCTGTGCCTTTGGGATTTGGTTTATTTTAATTCCCTATCAAGCGTGTGGAAGAGAGAAGAGTGTGATTTCTGTCTGGAATAAAGCTTGCATCCCGACTCGGGCTGGAATGTGCAGACCTCTCAATGCGTGCTTGTTTTGGCTTATTTAATCGCAGGGAGTGAATCACACCGTTGTTTCGCTTGGACACCTTAAATTCAAGACAAATATATGTCCATTCCACTTCCCTTCCTTTACCCCTGATTCTTACACTTAAACGTCCGGACCAAACATAATTTTATTGATTCATTATGTGCAATTTAGGTGAATGTGTTTGGATCACTGTTCTCTGTAATTTAGTTTTTGCTCAGCAAAACCTGTCATCATTTTGTATATATATATTATGCGCTATATGTTATATCTTCCATTTTAGATTAAATATTTAATAAATCATTATATATAAATGAACTTGTCCTGGAAGAGGTTGTCTGGTCTGCAGAAAGCAAAGTCCTAATCCCAGCTGAACACCTCTGATGTGACTTTAAATGCAGACCGTGACACAAAAACTCATCAACATACACCAATAATTTGTAAATGTGGGTGCAGTAATTTAGACACTTCCCAAATTGTTGCAACCGAGATGGAAATGCCATTTTTAAATACATGAATTATCTTTCCATCTTTTGTTTATGTATTGTATGCACAAGTCATTAGTGTTTGGTGATGTACATAAATGCATGAAAATGCCTATACTTGTATAAAAAGTGTCTTGGGTCAGATTTCATAGTGATAGCTCAAAGTTATTAAATCAGATTTGGGTTTGAGATGGACTTGCTGCCAGCTGATTGTGTTTTTACTTGTTGAGCCATGAGTTTGCATTTTTGTGAAGAATGCTTTCTTCTCTCAGTATGAGTTATATTATGATTTCTTAGGTAGGTGTGTGTGTGTGTGTGTACACCCGTAGTAACCTGACCTGCCTTGTAACTCAAGGTTTACACTTCTCTGTCACTGATAACCACTTCCATGTGTGATCTGGAAATCTAGATGGAGCAAAAGGAACACAAAGCGGCTTATCATCTTATCAGGGCCTCTAGAACTCCCCTCGTGCTTTCTTAATGGAGGAGCTGAGTGTCAGATCTCTGTGTTTTCCGGTGTGTTACAGGTAGCAGTTGTAAAGGTGAAAAGTTCAGACAAGGTGTTTGCCATGAAGATCCTCAACAAGTGGGAGATGCTTAAAAGAGCAGAGGTACAAACACTCTTGAGTCTTTCCGTTACAGAATGAGCTTGTTTGGTAAGGAAAGCTTAGTTTGAGTGTTCTGTTGTTGTCTGGTTTCCAGACAGCGTGTTTTCGGGAGGAGCGGGACATGCTGGTAAATGGAGACTGTCAGTGGATCACCAGGCTGCACTACGCCTTTCAAGATGACAACTTCCTGGTAGGCTTTTGCCCTCTGGGTTCCCATCTTTCCATTTATTTTTCTATAGTTCTATTTATCAATGTTCTATCTATAGTCCTGTCATTTTATCTATGTATTGATCATTGTAATATACTATCGTTCTATCTATCTATCTGTCTATCATTCGTTCTATCGTTCTATCTATCGTTCTAAATATCTATCTATCTGTCTATCTATCGTTCTATCTATCTATCTATCTATCTATCTATCTATCGTTCGTTCTATCGTTCTATCTATCGTTCTAAATATCTATCTATCTGTCTATCTATCGTTCTATCTATCGTTCGTTCTATCGTTCTATCTATCTATCGTTCGTTCTATCGTTCTAAATATCTATATCTATGGTTCTATCTATCCATCAATCTATCTATGGTTCTATCTATGGTTCTATCTATCCATCTGTCGTTCTATCTATCTATCCATCTATCAATCTATCTATCTATCTATCTATCGTTCGTTCTATCTTTCTAAATATCTATATCTATGGTTCTATCTATCCATCAATCTATCTATGGTTCTATCTATCCATCTGTCGTTCTATCTATCTATCCATCTATCGTTCTATCTATCTATCTATCTATCTATCTATCGATTGTTCTATTTATCTATATCGTTCTATCTATCTATATCTATCGTTCTTTCGTACTTTCTATTGTTCTATAGTTCTATCTATCATTCTATCTGTCGTTTTTTTTTCTGTGTCATTTTCTGTATGTAATTTTCTGTCTGTCTCTGTGATTTTCTTTGTTATTATTATCTATCATGTATCTATCATTCCATCATTATATCTATCTATCTATCTATCTATCTTTCAATTATTCTATCTATCTATTCTTCTGTCGTTTTGTCGTTCTATCTATCGTTCTATCTATCGTTCTATCTATCGTTCTATCTATCGTTCTATCCATCGTTCTATCTATCGTTCTATCTGTCTATCTATCTATGGTTCTATCGTTCTATCTTTGTTATTATCTATTGTGTATCTATCATTCCATCGTTATATCTATCTATCTTTCTATTATTCTATCTATCTGTTCTTCTGTCGTTTTGTCGTTCTATCTATCCTCCTGTCTATATATAGTTTTCTATATTTAGAAAACTATATCTCTGTAGCAGTGACTCCGTGTACAATTCTGTGCCTGCACATTTCTGTTGTATCTGGTGTCTGTCTGCTTTTACACTATTTAGTTCTGACATGTCTGTCTTCTGCAGTACCTGGTGATGGACTACTACGTGGGTGGTGACCTCCTGACTCTTCTCAGCAAGTTTGAGGACAGGTTACCTGAGGACATGGCTCGATTCTACCTGGCCGAGATGGTCCTAGCGATCAATTCTGTGCATCAGCTGCACTATGTCCACAGGTAAAACCATTGTGTTTCATGAACCGGCCTGGTTTTGCATGTCCCTCTCCTTTTTTTTATTTTTTTATTTAATTTCTGCTGCACGACATTTGAAGCAAATTGCATGGAAATGATTTGTGTGTGCCGGTCTGTGGGAATGTGAATTCTTTTGGGAACACAGGAAGTAACTAAATTGTTCTGATTTCAACAATCACAGAGGACGTTTCAGTGTTGCATTTGCTTGCTAAATTGCTATTGCATTCTATACAAGGAGCGTAAACTTCCAGGGATAACGCTCGGAGGCGCCTGGCCTCTCAGATGTGGCTCCAGTGGAATTGATTTATTCTGGTCTTACTAATTGCAGGCTGCTGCGGCGGAGCTCAGCAGAGGTCCGTGCGCCGTGGATGTATGCGCTCTGGGAACTCAAATAAGGACTGTAATTACAGGTTTAGCCACCCCGGCCGTGAGAGATTTGTTATGGACAATTTAAATAGTGTACGATACTGTGGGCAACTCCCTTCCAAAGAAGGGAAATTTCCATTTTTACCCTCATTTAAGTGCGTTGTCCAGTTTTGGACAGATTTACTCAAGCTTGAAATGAATAGTTACATAACCTCATCCATAGTAAAACCCAAAGCTAAACTTTAGGCACTGAGTAGACAGTATCGACGAAGGGGCGGGCCTTCCATTGTTGTCATTTATGCAAGAGGAAGTTGCCTATTTGTGGGCCAGGCTTTTAGTTTCCTGTCATTCTGTCGAACATGCTGGATGATTTACAGTTGACAATTTACAGTTTCGTGTCACACAAGTTTTGCTCAGTGTTTTTACTCTCTGAAAGTGCTTTATTATTCACTGTTAGAATATGAAGCACATGTTTCTCCCCTGTAGCAGCGTGCTTGAGTCGATGCACTCCATCTACATGCCTGCTGTCCAGTTAAAGCTGTTTGTGTTTGAGTGGTAGTCAGCGCTCACACCATATGTTCAGTGATAAACTCTGACACGTTTTGGCCAAGACAACTGTTCCTCTTATCTTGCATCTCTCTTATGTGAATGCATTCGCATGAATGTGCTGGAGTTTTCATGGTGTGGTTAGGAAATATTTGGGTTTTTTATTATTTTATTTCATTTGGAGTTTTGTGTTAAATATGTCTTATCATTTGAAAAGTCATCAACAGAAAGTTTTTGTGTTCTCCATTTACTTTCTTAACACACGTTTCTGGTCTTACTGTACACAATCATCTATGCACATATTTCCAAACACAAAATGCACTTTTTTTGCAGTTTTATTTTTATCTAAACAACTAGTTTGCCTTCTAATTGATTGCCCTTTTGTTTTTACACTCCTTCCCTCAAACCACCTGTCACTTTTTTACAATGCAATCAATTTCATAAGGATACAATTAAGTCCCACCCTACTTTTTTTTTTCCTCTTTAATATTGCATTTTGAATATAAGTCCCTTTGCAAAGTAAATTATGTTGAAAACATTGCTGATAGCCTATCATAATAATTACATTTTTCATAGTAATTTTGTCTGTCTGTCTGGCCATTTCAGCTGTTTGTCTGTGTATAGTGTTATAAATTCCAGATGTGGAATAGGAAGGATATGCACCATTTAATAACTAAAGCATTTTACTTGAAGTCTAGGAGGCATTTGCCTTTCCAATTAATAGCTTAATGTTTTTTTTTTTTTTTTTTAACAAAAGCAAAGGATGTTTATCATGTTTCTTTATTAGGACTACTGTGAATAGTTGAAACAAGCTGCAAATTAGATTTAAGTATCGCTTTTCTAATGATGTGTTATGATGATGGCAGTTTCTATTTCAACATGGATTTTAATAAAATAAATAAATATAAAAAGCAATCAAAATATAGATTTTTTTATATTTTTATAAGGATAAATGTGAATAGTGAATAGCTCGTGTTCACTGGACCAACCTGTTCGCCAGAGGTCAGCGCTTCAGATCCCTTCATGACTTTCATTCCACATGCACACAGGTATGTGGCACGCCCCGGACCAGCCCTCTGAACACCAGCAGTCCAGCAGCAACCATCTCCTGAATGCAGAGTATTTTGAGCGCCTCCCCTCAGCGTCTGGCTATGAGCGAGTCTGGCCAGCGTCTGAGAGACATATAACGCTCATATTCCTCCGAGAGCCCAGTGGCGTGTCTGGGATTTTGACACCTCGTTGTCACTTCTGATGCTCTGACAGCCACACCACTGCCATCTGCAGTCTGACTCTACTCTGACCGCGTGAGCTCCTGTGGCTTCACTCTTCACTCTCGAGCTATGCATTGATTTGTTGCTCATTTACATAAAGTTTTTATGTAAATAAATTGTACACATTTACTCATGTTGCCTCAAATCCCTAGCTTTGAGTGAAATTCTCTTGACTAGCGGTCACGTTACCTTATCACTGGATGGTTGATTTGTTTTGCAGTGCCGTCATGGCTGTTTTGGTTTGTCTCAATGCAAAATATAATTTCAGGTTTTTTTCATTTGCTTTTGAAGTGAAATATAACTTGTATGTGCTGTTGCCGTGGTTTTGTTCTTTTGGGTGGGTTATGTTCAGATTGCCATACTATGAGACCAAGATGATATCTGCAGATGTTTTTGCATCTGTGCTGGTTTGGAAGAAAATCTGTTTCTGTGGTGTCCCACAATGCAATGCTTGACCTGCCATATCCAAGAGGATTGGATGAATCACAAGCAATATCAACCACTCCTTGGTGCAATTTGATCAGTCTTTTGTTGCCTCCAAATTTGATTTAAAATAATAAATAACCATATTTTTGATATTTCTGTGCATAACAATGCTTGAAACATCTATATTGTTTAAAAAATAGCTTTTTAGTGAAATATTATACCCTACTGCACAGAATTCTAATATTCCATCCTGAGCATAACTCATGTTTCTTGAGATCCTGAGGGTGCTTGAAGGGTTTCTGATTCAGGGTGTGGTGTGGCACAGCTGCACAACCTCTTGGGGTGACCAAAACTGTCCATCTTCGCCAGGAATTTCAGGAGCTCCCAGAGGAATTAAACAGCACTGCAGCTTCTAAGGCGAGATCTCAAGCCCAGATTCTCGACCACATTGCTGATCACCATCTGCAGAATCCTGGAGGCCGCAGGAGAAAGCCCCCTCGCATTCCTGCGGTCTCTTTCACCAGGAAGCCGACACTGAAGTCAGCAGTAAACCACTCAGTGACCTTTGTGTGGAGGTTCACAGCTTCCTCTTCTTACAGTGTAGCAACTGTAAGGATTGAGTTGATCAAGTACAGTGACTGTCCAACTGGATGAAATCATCAGTTACTGTAGGCTATTGTGGTTTAAGAATGTGTCTGTTCTTGTAAGAATCTTCTCAGGGGTGTTTGGGATGGGGAATTAACCTCTCCATCACAGCTCTGCTCCAAGCGATTGTGTAATCTGGTTTAATATTGATTCAGGTGTGCATGTTTTCTGCTCGAATGAGTTGCTGGCAGAGAAAATCAGGCCTGGAGCTCATTGTGATCATAAGGTCGGCCTCTATCGCGTTGGTAAACACACCCCTCAGTCATTCTGAAGCTCCTGAGATGTGTTTTAACTGGGTTTGTTTGTGATTAATCCAGTTATTGACCTTCCTCTGGACTGTGTGCAGATATTGATCTGAATTCTTAAGGTTCCACCCTTTTCTGTCTCTCTGGGGACGATAACCTGATGGGTCAGACAGGTCCTCAGGGTCTCTGAGAGTTGACTGCCAATAGCTGTCATTGGATAATGATTGAGAATGCCTTACTCAGCGTCCCTACGCATAAGCGTTGATTCTTTTTCATTCTTCATTCTTTTCTTTTTTTGACCGGGAATTAAATGAGTATTAAGGCTGTAATTCTGGAATTTGGGATCTTCAAACTAACATAAACGGATAGTCCACCCAATAATAAAGATTGTTTCATTAACTACTACTCCCCTATGTCATTCCAAACCTGTACGAGTTTGTGTTTTTTGTGGGGAAAAAAAAATATTCTGAAGAACGTTGGTGCTAAACTGTTTCCATTGTGTTATTTTTACCAGATAATGGAATTCAGTGCATACATTATGAAAAATATCCAGTGCTATTTGAGACAAAAATATTTTGGCCAGTGTACTTGGTGGTTGATCATGTACAATATAATGTAAATAATAATAAAAAAAAGTAATAATTTTGATTCATCATGTAAATGCTCCCAGAAGTCTCTGGACATTCTGTAATTTAGTTTATATATATATATAAAGGCTAAATCTATATCAAATAAAAATGCACAATTTTTTTTTTTTATATTAAGAAGTTTTTTATTTGTATATATACATCTATGTCCTGTTGTCCTGTTATGCTGTAATTTCATCCGTACACTGTTTTCACGCTTATTGTATATTCTGGACCTTTTTAAGTAATTTTAGGTGCGTTTAAGAAAAACAGCACCTGTTAAGGAAGTTGAGGCTTGATGTAAACCACTAAACAGGATGTGGTGTAAAACCTGAAGGAAGTGGTTCACCACTGCTAGTTGTTCTTCTGCTCATGGGAAGTGATGTCTCATTTCCAGGATGTGAAATTCTGTTCTTTGTGAGAGTCTTGGTGTGACTGACATGAGGCTGTGTGATAGTACAGCTGGACAGCTGACCGTCAGATATGTTAGTGGTCAGTAAGCCATGACGCTTGTCTCTGTCCGTCTGCAGTCAGGGCAGATGGTGTCCACAGATCAACCGTGCTCTTTTAAAGCAGGATTACCTCCCTTCCTTTGACCGCTCACTCGTCCTCTATCTCTGTTTTGTGTGTTATGAAGAGTTTATGCCTTATAATATGCCATATGAGTTATTACTCATATAAGTTGACATCTTTGATTTTTATATTTTTTGGGGGTTTGTGCAGTATCTGGCAAATGTGTGCTTTGTGTGTTTGTTTAATATTATTTATTTATCCAGTACTGCTCAATATTATTGTGAATAGCGCTTACTTTACAAAAAAGGACCAATTCTTTTTACTAAGCAGTTGCTTATTAGCATGCACGTTGGCTGTTTTTTAATACTTAAAAAGCACATGTTCTGCTTGACCGTTTTCAGCATTCGTAATCCTACCCAATACCCAAACTTATCAGCTACTTTACTTGCTATTAATAAGCATCAAATAGGGTTGGGTATTGAAACCCGGTACCATTATAGCACCGGTACCTAAGTAACCGGTATGTACCGAACCGAATCA
>JAUMHI010000061.1:1772341-1787363 GCA_032359435.1 Enteromius unitaeniatus
TTCATCTTTAGAACACAAGTCAAGATATTTTTGATGAAATCTGAGAGACATCTGACCCTCCATAGACAGCAACTAAGATGATCTTGGCCCAGAAACATGGTAAATACATTGGTAATTCAGTTCATGTGACATCAGTGGCTCAACTTCAGTTTTGCAAAAAAAAAATTTGCACAAACAAAAACATCAACCATTCATTCTTCTACTCCGAGTTATCTCTTTCACAATTTTAGAGGCCATCACAATGCATGTGTAAGCTTTGCCCTAAGGGTAAATGACACTGATTACATCAAATATGTTTTTAAGGACTCTCCAAAATGGTGGAAGATGCAACTCTCAACTGTTATTTTTGTTTTCTTTGCACAAAAAAAAGTGTTCTAGTAGAGTCACAAAACTGTAGTTGAGCCACTGATGTCACATGGACTGTTTTACCGACTTACGTTTATAGATCTGGGAACATTTCAGTTGTGTTGCTGTCTATGAAGGGTCAGATATCTCAAATTTCTTCAAAAATATCTTGGAATTGTGTTCCAAAGGTCTTATGGGTTTTTAAAATGTCATGAGAGCGAGTAATGACAGAATTTTCATTTTGGGGTGAAGACTTAAATTAGAGAACGAAGAAGAAAATACTTAATATTTCTTGAATATGCAGTCATTGTACGTAATCGACCAATCATGGTGTTCCAAAATCTGGGATTTACAGGTAATGATGCAAAAAGTGTTGAAAATATCAAGACCTAAAGCGTATGATGACTACAGAGAGAATGCGAATAGCAAAACAGCCAAAACCTGCACATCAGGATGTCTGGTTATCCTAACATATATTATTCATAAAATGTGCATTGTGCCAATCAGCTTGTAAGATTAACAAAATGTTCCAGTTTTAAAATATGTAGCCTTCCTTTCCTGTCAATTTTTCCAGCATGTCTATTTTCTTTCCTCACAGGTACAGTCCTCCGTCGCTGTGGGTACTCCAGACTACATCTCCCCTGAGATTCTGCAGGCCATGGAGGACGGGAAAGGGAAATATGGGCCCGAATGTGACTGGTGGTCTCTGGGCGTCTGCATGTACGAGATGCTGTACGGGGAAACTCCTTTCTATGCAGAGTCCCTGGTGGAAACATACGGCAAGATTATGAACCACAAGGTACAGAATAACACACTCTTAACACAAAATAAGCTACATTTTCAGTGATTGTAGTTCATTATAGCACAGTTATTTTATTTATATTGAAAATGTCATGAAAACCTAAAAAGTAGTTTTTTTTATTTGAGTTGGTTTTGTGTTCTTCCCCACAGGAGCGGTTCCAGTTTCCTGTTCATGTGACGGACGTCTCTGAAAACGCCAAAGACCTGATCCGCAGGCTCATCTGCTGCAGAGAGCACAGGCTGGGTCAGAACGGCATTGAGGACTTCAAACAGCACCCTTTCTTTTCCGGCATTGACTGGCAGAATGTCCTCAAATGTGACGCCCCCTATATCCCTGAAGTCAGCAGCCCATCTGACACGTCCAACTTTGACGTGGATGATGACTGCCTCAAGAACACGGTAGAGATTTAGATGTATCTTAATAAGATCACTCATTGCTGGGTTTCAACCCACCACCTTAAGTGTGTCAAACCAGATCTTTTACTGATATTTATGATCTACAATTTATGATCTCTGCTCTGTTTTAGGAGACAATGCCACCTCCATCCCACACCGCATTCTCAGGACACCATCTCCCATTTGTAGGTTTTACCTACACCAGCAACTGGTAAGATACTGGTATAGATATATTGCAAGAGATGTAGTTTCATATTCCCTCTCTGTTTAACCCTACAATTAATTTTCAGACTGGTTAACTATTAATTTCATTACTTATCTTATTACTTGTCGAGACACAGATCATTACTGAAAGACTATACGAATTTGTTCTAACTGATCCTCCACTGGTTTGCCAAAAACATTTAGAAAAACAGGAAATATTTATTATTGTAGCTTATCAAACACTAGAATATGAAATAAGTAAGAACTTGAGAAATTGAAGACTCAGAGTTTAGTTGAAATTGAAGACTTTGTGTTTATCTGTTGAGGGCTGTATTAGGTTGCTAGTTTGGTTTTTGGATCTCAATTAGAGCCCGACCGATAAGGATTTTGAAGGCCGATACCGATACAAGTATTTGTTGGTTTTAAAATCCGATATTCCGAAATATTGGCCAATATATATATATTTTTTAATTTCAGAATGCGCCACAAAACATTAGCAGATTTCCCTAACATTAGTTATTTGTAGTTATTTATGAGTTTTAACTAATATAATATGATAATGCATTTTAAAAGAAACTTGTTTCTTTTAATGTCACAACAGAACAGAGGAACATCAAAATAAAGTTCTGATCAAATAAAATGTATAAAAATACAAACTTAAGATATGAAACGTAAAGTCATTTGAACAAAAACAACAACAACCAAATCAAAGGTATCAGTTTTAAAAGACTTGGTAAGCTTTGGTAAGTCTTGGTAAGTCTGCCTTTCTCGACTCGCGCATCATACCCCCCCCAAAAAAACAAAAACAATTCAGGCTTAGGATTTTTTTTTTTTGTTTAAAAAAGTGTGTCAAATTGACACTTAACATAGAAATGATGGGAATTATTACATTTGTCACGTATATTGTTATTCCTTGAAAAAGCAACCTTATGAGACCATGTTTTTTCTTACAGTATGCTGTCTGACCGTGGTTGCCTGAGGGAGTCTGTGGCACCTGCACAAATGGATGTGTCTGTACAGCGCGGTCTGGAAGACAGTCTGGCTACTGAAGCGTACGAGCGGAGGATCCAGCGTCTGGAGCAGGAGAAGCTGGAGCTCAGTCGCAAACTACAAGGTGTCTGTCCATCTAGCAACTTGCTGAAATAATCCCACAAAAATTTGTTCTCTGCCTGGCTGACAGCTCAAATGTCTTTTGGCCTTCAGAGTCCACAAAAACAGTTCAGGCGCTGCAATACTCCAGCGGGGACGGGCCTGTTTCCTCCAGCAGAGAGTTTGAGATCCGTGGATTGAAGGAGGAGATAGAAATGCTAAGGAAACAGATCGCAGGTATTCTCAATCACTACATAGAAACATGCATCTAACCAGACAGTAGTCGTGACTGTCAAACACGTTTTGACATTACAGTTGTGTTTCAAGTGAACTATTATTGTTTCTGGTTCTAGCCTGTCTTTCTTCTCGTTTTCTCCTCTTTCAGACACAGGACAGGTGGAGCAGCAGTTAGAACAAGCCAGTTCTACCCGCAGGGATCTGGAGGACTCCTCCAAACAGATCCGATCTCTTGAGAAACAGCTCAAGAGCATGAAGCAGGAGAGAGATGACCTGCAGAAGGTACAAATAAAACTGCAGCTTCACACAAGCGATGCCTCTTACTAGCTTGCAGTTCCTTGCAGCATACATTTGATTGAAAGGGCATAGTTAATTGAATGCCAAAGGATTTAAATGTTCAGTAAATGCTTAGGTTTTTGCAATAATCAGAAGTAACTATGAAAGTGTATCAAGTAATTATCTATAAATTACTTAAATGTAAGGTTTTATAAAATTTTTTAAATAACGTACAATTAATAAATAATTTAAATGCAATGATTTAATTAATTTACTAAATAGATTTTTATATATCTTTTGTTTTAACCTTGTGTTTTGTTTTGGCTGCAGGGTCTGCAGGAGTCCTCAGAGAAGCTGAAGACTCAGGGGAAGGAGCTGAAGGAGGCGGACAGCCAGAGGAAAATGGCCATGCAGCAGTTTGGTGAGGTGAGTGAGAAGGTGACAGAGCTGCGGTCAAACAAGCAACGGCTCTCCCGACAGCTCCGGGACAAAGAAGAGGAGATGGATTCCCTCAATCAGAAGGTGGAGGCGCTACGGTTAGAAGTGCGTAAAGCTGAGCGGGCCAAGAAAGAGGTTAGTGTGGAGGAGAACGGCTGATCGCAGAGGTCTGTTTAGGAGGCTCATACTTTTGATATGTGTTTAACTCGGTGTCTATGTGTGTAGATGGAGACCCAGGCTGAAGAGTTTTCTGCTGAGGTTCAGAAAGAGAAGAAGCTGAGGGAACGCAGTGAGCAGTACAGCAGACAGCTGGAAGAGGAGCTGGAGGGAATGAAGGTTTGTGTTTGTCTCTAAATATTTGTTCAGGAGCAGTGCAACCCTTCAAGCATGGGACATTTGTGTAAGAGTACCATGTGATGTCTGTTGGCTTGCTTTTATTTAACGGCAACAACTGCAATATAATAAGAATTAAATGTTTAATAAATTAAGTAAGTCCATATGCAAGTGTGTAAAATTATTTATTTCTGTCACTATAACATTGTCATAATTCATAAATTATTTATATATAAGTATATAATACTTTGGTTAATAAAGATTAATTAAATTTTTTAAATAATTTTTGCTTGGCTCATCTTAAAGCATCATTTTATTATAATTCATAAATTATGTATCTTTAATAGTAATACATTGTTTTACTGATGATTCATTTATTTGATTATATAATTTTTTATTATAGTTCACACATTATTTAATTAGTAAGCTATTTTATTATTACTTTCATGTATTGTTAAAATAAAGCTCTATACAGTTTGCTGATAATTTCCTTGCATTTTCTTTCTCTTGTCGTGGAGCAGCAGAGGCAGGTCGGCCGCTCTCCAAGCGTTGGGTCATCTGAGCAGAACCAGGAGCTCAGTAAATTACGAGCAGACCTGGAGAACAAGACCGCTTTTTATGAAGAAGAGCTGTCACGCAGAGAACAACAACATGCCAACGAACTGAAGAACTTGAAGAAGGAGCTACGGGAATCAGAGGGACAGCAGCTCACCTTAAAGAAAGAAATCATGATGCTCAAAGACAAGCTGGAGAAGAACCGCCGAGAGAGGTACTGATCTTAATGCAACAAATTACACTTTACTTTAGCCGTTTTTTTTAAAGCTGCCATGTATTATTGTGCTTTATAATTCAGGGTCAGAGAGGTTGGAAAGTGGTCATGTAAAACTAAATTGCAATCGTTTGTGGTGCAGGGAACCTTGACTAACATTATAAGTGGACTTCAGGGGAAGAAATAAAGTACAGTGTGGATTATGTTCCAGAGAATAAGCTATGGAGTTTGGCTTGTGCTAGTATGTTGGCAGTGTGTGTTGGATGCTAAGTGCCGTAACCCTGATGTTCAATAAATCATTTCACCCTCACAGTCGGAGCGAACGAGAGGAGTATGAGACCGAGTACAAACAGAAGTACGAGAGAGAGCGAGTGGTGCTGTCAGAGGAGAACAAGAATCTTTCCGGCGAACTTGACAAGGTGAACATTCACACAGTCCTAGGGAATGAAAATTCAGCAGTTCGTTTACTTAATGCAGGTTATGTCAAAGAAAGGCATTCAAAATCATTTCTGAAACGAAATAACTCACTTATTCCTCTGAAAGGACCTTGCTTTCCTGTTGATGCCACCACAGGCAGTTGGATCAAGTAAACCAATAGCCAAACAGCTGTCAGATTGCTATAGGAAACTCGTGTAGAGCACTTCAGGAGGGACATGTTTTTGTTGGCCAGCCTTGAAGTTTGCATCACCCTGGTTCCCTAAACAAAAAGACTATTGGCTATTGGATTATTGCACTCCTGTGACTACCAAAAGTTTATGATTTTTGCATGTTATGTTCATAAATGAACACCGCTTTTATGAATTATGAAGGAAGAATACAGGGGAATTATTGATGTATTTCATCATAGAATATCACCTAAAAATATCTGGAGGTTGTGTTCACCAGAGATATAATCGCTCGCTCATTCTCCATTAATTTCCAATAAATAAAATGGCTAATGCTTTAGTATAGGGACCAATTCTCACTATTAACTAGTTGATTATTAGCATGCCAATTATTAACATACTCTATTGGCTGTTTACTAGTGCTTATAGCACACATTTTAC
Organism: Enteromius unitaeniatus; assembly: GCA_032359435.1. Lineage (NCBI taxonomy): Eukaryota > Metazoa > Chordata > Actinopteri > Cypriniformes > Cyprinidae > Enteromius > Enteromius unitaeniatus. Next base: position 1,778,276 of record JAUMHI010000061.1, read on the forward strand.
ATGAGAATATTACACATCCTCAATCCTATCCAATACAGAAACATCACTGCCATATTAACTATTAATAAACAACAAATAAGAAGTTTATTAAGGCAAAAGTCGTAGTTAATAGTTTGTTCATAACAAGAATTAAACCTTAAGATAAAGTGTGTCCATAACATCAAGTCTTGTCCCTAAACCTTTTCTCACTGGATATTCTTTTAAAAATGTTATAATAGGTTAAAAGCTGCATTTCACTTTGGTTTAAATCACATGACACTATATTAAACCAGCTGAAGTATCTCAGTGCTATTCATGTTGTTTAAAATGTTTCTTATAGCGTGTGATGAGTATCATGATCTTAAAGGAATAGTTCACCCAAAATTTATTCATTATTCAAGTAGTTCCAAACCTGTATGAATGTATTTGTTCTGCCGAACACAATGGAAGATATTTAAAAAAAAAGTTTTTAACCAGGCTGTTTTCTGTCACCATTGAGTTCCATAGTAGGGAAAAGTCAGTGATGACCCAAAACAGCCCGAATAAATAAATTAATAGAGATTTGGAATAGGGTCGGGTCGATAGACGATACCATTGTCCATCGCCGATGGCCGATAGACATCACGATCGCAATACTCCGCCCCGCCGCCGCAGCAGCAACCAGCTCGCTAAAACACACTTAATCTATGGCGGCAAATCTATGCCATTAATAAGCTTGATATGTCATCAAGCGCTCACACGCTCGATCCTCTCTCAACTGCTCGCGCAAGCACTGTTATTTTTGTCAGTCGTGGGGCGGGGTTTGGTGTTTTAGTTACAACTAAATACTCCCAACCGCCGATGCCAAATTGGTCGACATCGCCCATCCCTACTTTGGAAGTACTTGAGGGTGAGTAAGTAATGACAGAATTTAAAATTTTGGGTGAGCAATTCCTTTAATTCTTCTCGAATTATAGTCAATAATAAATTCTGATGTATTTGTCATCCTGTACCTATGTCGTTTTATGTTATTTCAGACATAGCCTAGTTTTAAATGAAGCTTTTGGTGTGCAAACATTGGAGATACTATACTTACAGTGCTGGATGTTGTAAAATTGTACTACCATTTTGTGGCGCACCAGTATTTTTAGGCTTGGATACTATGACACTGCTGTGGCTCCAGGATGCTGTGTAACACAAACACACCACCCCACACATCGACCCACAACCCTGAAACCACAACCTCCATCTCTCGTATTACTGAAGCCTGAAGTCACAGATTCCACATCGCTTTTTATGTGGTTATTACTCTGGAGATGACAGGAGGCTTCATGTCTTAGCGGTCAGAGCTGATGCTCTTTGTTAAAGCCATGAATTAATTCTGGATATCGTTTCTGAGCACTTCAAACAGAGTGTAAAGCACACAGAGTGGTTAGTAGAGCGTGTGTGTGTGGCGGTTCATAGCCTGATGGCAAAGCTAGAGATGTTTAGAGAAGAACCCTTGGAGGGCAACACTCAGTTGTGAAAGAAAGAAAACATGCCGTTGTCATTTGCGGACTAAAATGTTGCGGTTTTTCCATGAGTCCGTTGAGCTGAAGAGATGGTCCATCATGCCAATGTTTTACTGGGAAGTCAGTCAGCAGTCAGCGCAGGGAATGCTGAGCAACAGACAGCAATCTGGAACGCTTTTCCTGAGGACCACAGCGAAGGTTCAGCGCTCCGGTCAGAGCGTAGTGTTAAATGAAAACCTCGGATAATGCAAGCGTAATCATAGGGTGGTCAACCTCACCAGCTCTTGCTTAAGATAGAGAGCGCGTTTAAATCAGATTGACTAGATGCATGTACTAGCAGACTTGTTTACTGTGGAGCCAACCGAGCCATTGCAGATGGAGGGGTCATGCTTATTCATGAGCGCTCTGTGGTTTAGGGGTGGAAACGTAGAGGGTATTACAGTGATACGGGTGGCTGTGCATGGTGGTCCATCCAGCAGGGTCTGATGAGAGCCAGTCGCTGTCTCTCTGGTCCGTGTAATTGCATCTGGCCCCTCAAATTGCCATATTGGTTTGTGATTTTCTGACATGGTAATGGGCATGTTTTCCAGCTTGTTGTGTTACATGGGTTGTGCAGAAGTAAAAGCCTCAAATAAGGATTGTTTCCATTCGCTGAAATATAAATGGGTTCGAGATGTGCTGCATGAGATGCATGCGTTTAGTAAAAGAAAATTGTAGTCAGAGCTGCTTCTCTCCGTTTATGTATGTTTATAAATTTCTACCAGAACCAATCTAAAATAGTCAGAATAATAAAACCTTAGGTGTACCATAGGCCGTAGACGATTACTGTAACCAGGGTTCGTACGGGTGCTTTAAATCCTGGAAAATGCTTTTTAATACAGTGTTTTCAAGGTTAGAAAAGTGCATTTGAGATAAATTTGAAATTGAATTGCTTTCATAATAATTAGTTATCTTACGGAGTAGTTTTCCTTTTAGCTAAGAATACATTTTGCACAAAACGAAAATAACTTGGCTCGAGTCCGCACTTGTGGCTGTATGGTGTAATCTAGAGACCTGCGCGGGACGGATTTTTCCTAGGTGAATAAAAGTATTAATTTCTGTGATCAGTAGCGTGTATTTTCAATAACATGTTTTTGTGTGTATAGATGACGTCTTCGTTTGATAAGTTGAGCTGCAGAAACAAACAGCTGGAGGAGGAGATGAGAGAACTAACTGATAAGAAAGAGAGTGTGGCCCACTGGGAAGCCCAGATCACAGAAATCATCCAATGGTAAGAAACACAAATAACATGCACTATTACCTTGCTGTTCACATTCGTGTGTAAAACTGAAATCAGCTCTTTTACGCTATGATCTGATAATTGCTATCTGTTTTTTGTTAGTTCCATTGGTAGTGAAGTTACTGCATTGCAGGCAAAGGTGCTAAACGCGAGTTTATTATATGACGTGCATAGAGTACAGTATTGTGAAGTATACTTTGTTAAATAACTTTAAAAATCAAACAAATTAACCATTTTAACCCACACATCTTAAATTTGTGGCATGTATTTTAGTAGTATTTTTGCCTTCAACCCCTGGTTAAAATTTGACCCTTTTTGAGCTTTTACTCGCAAGATTGTCACTACAAGCCTGTTGATTGAATTTTTTTCAGAAATTTAAAAGTCTAGCTATATCAAATGGACAAAACTGGCTTTTGCAAAAAAAAAACAACTTGTGCTTTTCGATGAGCTCTTGATTAAACTTTTAACGGCTCCACCTAATGCATCGGTTAATTTGCAGGATTGTACAAATCCAGAGCATGAAGCCAAAAAAGCACAAGTGCAAGGGTGTAAGATTGATCAGAAGGAGTGGGATGGGGACCCATTATAAACCCTAACAGCTTGATAAATACTTAAGTGACATACCATTAGCCCACTAGCTCTTGCTTAAAGCAGATAAGTGGGTATTTGCTATAGCAGATCATCATTTTCATGTGCATTCAGTCTTGAAGCAAATGAAAGGAAGAAGCTTCTGGATAGTCCTCAAGTCTTTTTTTTTGTTTCGTAATTGCAATTAAATTTGTATTGCACTGATGCTACTTTTGCGCCAAACCCTAGATATTTGTGTAGTCGTGGGGCCATCTAGTGGGGATGTCTTGAAAGTGCAGTTCTGAGCATCTTTGTTTCTCTCTCAGGGTCAGTGATGAGAAAGACGCTCGAGGTTATCTGCAGGCTTTGGCCACTAAGATGACCGAAGAACTGGAAGGCCTGAGGAACACCAGTCTGGGTGCACGTGCTACTGTAAGTGTCCTTTTACAACTAAACTATGATCTTGATTCAGTTTATTCTGTATAAATGCCATTGTTTGTATCAGATCGCCAGTGGGTTTTTCATTCTCTTTTCTTCTGCTTTTCCAGGACATGCCATGGAAGATGAGGCGTTTGGCTAAGCTGGACATGTCTGCCCGTCTGGAGCTGCAGTCTGCACTGGATGCCGAGATTAGAGCCAAACAAACAATCCAGGATGAGCTCAACAAAGTCAAGGCGTCACATATGGCCACTGAGTGGTAAAACATACATTTCAAGCTCTTTTCAAGCTTCCAGTAGGTCCTACGTGTCAATAGGAAATTATCAGGAATTTATTCGATAGGTGTTATCTTGTAGATCGGCAATTGTACTCATAAATGGTAGCAAATGCCAAGTTTACATATTTTCTTTTAGGATGATCTTACACTCAGATCGGTATCACAACACAGAAGATATGTCTATGCTTCTATTTCACCGTGACTTGAATAATTCAGCAAAATGTTAATTAGTCAGCAATGAAGATCTAAAAATGGCCATATGTTGGCATATTAACCAGGTTATGCTCATCATACTGTGTCTGAATTTTTTTCTCCACAGCAAACTGGAGGATTCGGAGAAGAAGAACCAGGACCTCCAGGCAGAGGTCCAGAGGCTGAAACAGGAAACTGAGAGTCTGCGCACATCCAAAGGTAAAAACACAAACATTTGAAATCATTTAGTGACAAGCCTGATATTGTTAAGAGTTTATGCTTGTATGTGACATCTAAGTCATGTTATGTTTTTTTTTTTTTTTTCAGGGGTCAAGAACCAAGACTCCCAGAATTCCTTCCTGGCATTCCTGAATGCTCCAACCTCTGCCTTGGATCAGTTTGATGTAGGTATTTAAAGCACTTAAATGTGGCTGCAGTTTAAGATGGCAGCCGAAGCGAACATCTTTGTGACATTAATTCGTTCTGTCTGCTTTTTCATTTGTTGTTCAGGGAAATCTGCTTTTATTGATATTTCTGTTTCCTCTCGTATTCTCTTTAAATGGTTTAGTGTGGATTAAATAACTGGCTGAAACACATTCTCGATTATTACTTCTGGGCTTTTGAGACCGTAATTTCAAAAGTGAGCGAGTGTGCGTATGAGAATCCTGTTCTCTGTGTTCATATATTGTTTGCTCTCTTTTTATTTCTTTCTCTCCTCCTCTCTGTCTGTTTTTGTCTGTGATGAAGCGCTCCACTGCCTGTGGGCCAGCTGGCAAAGGCAGACGTGTAAGCTCCTTTTGTGTATTTGGTGCAGGGGTTCAACTCTACAATGATCGTGTAACTTTGATGCATGTCTGCGGTGTCACTGCATGGCATAAATGACATACCCACAATTCCCAGCGGGGTTTTCAAGTACACATGCTTGTTTGTCAAATTCAGGGTCCATTTCACCTCAGTTTGTCTTCATCATTCACAGTTGGGCTACAAACTGTCACTTTTTGCAGCTAATTCATTTGCAGTGTTTTGTTTTATTCGTCTTGCACTACCAATAGCGGTTTTATTATTATTTTACTCAACTTCTAATTCGCATTTGCTGTTTCTAAAACTTGTTGTGAAACAGATGTGGCGTTTGGGTTCAGCAGTGTTTCAGGTTTCCTTTTTGATTATTTACGCTTTGCTTTTGGCTCTTGTCTTCCTGTCAGGCATCATTGACGTGGTGTTTGGGCTTGGGAAATGTTTTAAACCCTTGTGCTGTCACATCGCTGCTAATGTGCATGATGTGTTTTCATACAACCTGTTTAGCAGGCATGTCTTGGGTCTCTATGGTTTTACTTGTGTTTTCCGTCTGCTGCTCATGGGTTGCTCGTGATACCGTTCTCTGAACATTTCCTTTCTCTAACCTTCTCAATAGATCGATTCCATCGATAACTTCAGCCTGTCTAACACACCTTCCCGGGAGGAAGATGGGAGATCCCAGGTCACCTCTCACTCTCGCTCTCCCTCCACCACAAGTGATTTGGAGTCTCAAGAGGTGACACTTCAGTTTCCAACCCAACTATCAATGCTGGAAATGACTTAGCAACTTTGTATATTCCCCTGCCATTGTGGATGAAATTGAACACTTTGCTTGTTGAGGTGCATTCTGGAGGTGCAGTGGAATGCCACCGTAGAGTGTAGCCAAAAGCTGATCTAGATCAGTAGGTTTTAAAACGGTGCTTCATGCATTCAGAAAAAGAGACCATGCACATGCTAATTTAAGAATAGTAGCATGTTGTGACTAATATCCGTGACTGTTTTTCCAGCAGGTAGATCAGCCACAGCGAGGTGCACAAACTCCCATGCGGTCTGGATACAGTAGCTCTGGTCACAGCTCACCTAAAGTAATTCATTTGTTTATTAATTTTGCTCCTACACTAAAATATATAGCTTTTTCTTACGGTGATACTACCTAAATAACATTTTAGTGAACGTTATAAATATCTGAAGAACCAACAATGCCCAAAGATTCTAGCTACTAGACAAATCTTAAATCTTATGATCTAATTGCTCTTTTTAGCCAAAAGCCCACCAGTTTGTGGTGAAGACCTTCAATACACCCACTAAATGTAACCAGTGTACATCTCTGATGGTGGGACTCATCCGACAGGGCTGTACGTGTGAAGGTGAGAGGTCACTACAGCAGAAGCTGAGGTTGTCAGGGACATGGAAATAGCGTTACGATTGGCATTCACCTTGTTCTTCTCCTTCTACAGTCTGTAACTTCTCCTGTCATGTGACGTGTGCGGACAAAGCTCCCGCCGTGTGTCCGATCCCACCGGATCAAACCAAAGGACCGCTGGGTATCGACCCCCAGAAGGGCATAGGCACGGCTTATGAAGGTCACGTCAAGGTTAGTAGCTTTATGAAAGCTTTTTTCCATTAAAGTTTTGTGGTCATAATGAATAATTAGCAGACGCTAATTAGTGAAAGGTAATACTGTTGTATTGGATATATGTTAAGAGTTCCCAATTATTATTATTATTATTATTTGATAACTAATTTTGAGGTCTTTTTGTTTAGGTGCCCAAACCATTAGGTGTGAAGAAGGGATGGCAGAGGGCCATTGCTGTAGTCTGTGACTTCAAGCTTTTCTTATATGATCTCCCAGAGGGCAAAGCTGCTCAGCCTGGTGTGGTGGTGAACCAGGTCATTGACATGAGGTTAGTGAGGGCTTCAAAACAAACATCTGAGCCTATGTTTGATTCTGATTTCTGTGTTTGCATGAAAGCTCTCTTTTGGTTTCAGGGATGAGGAATTTTCTGTTAGCTCAGTGTTGGCATCTGATGTCATTCATGCCAATAGAAAGGACATTCCCTGTATTTTTAGGGTGAGAATTCAGATTTTCTTAACATTTTGATAACATTAGTTTTGTATTGTAATTAAAAAAAAATTATAAAGGTGATGCATTTTTAAAGTTGTCCTCCTCTTCTTCTCCTGCAGGTGACAGCATCACAGCTCTCTCCATCCAGCAATAAAAAGTGCTCCATCTTGATTCTGGCTGACAGCGATCAGGAAAGAACCAAGTGGGTCGGCCTCCTGAATGAACTGCACCGTCTCTTGAAGAAGAGCAAACTGAAAGAACGCTTTGTTTACGTCCCTAAAGAAGCGTATGACAGTTCACTGCCTCTCATCAAATCCACACAGTCTGCTACTATTATAGGTACTTGGGTTTATATATATGGCATCAAATGATTAATCGTGAGTAATCGCATCCAAAATAAAAGCAATTTTTTTTTATATACATACTATGTGTTTGGTTTAATATATACATAATAAATAAACACGATACGAACAAATATTATTTAAAGAAAAACTTTAATTTGGATGTGATTTTTATATATATGTTAATATATTGAATATATTATTAAATCCTCAAAAGGGCTAGAAACTGGTCTGCGCTAGTCAAGCTCAATTCAGCGTGGATTTTTTTTAAACCAAACTCTGCTTTGTGTTTATTTTAATTACGTTTCTATTTATCTGCAGATCATGAGAGGATAGCCCTGGGCAATGAGGAGGGATTGTACGTTATTCATGTTACCAAAGATGGTAAGTGCAATTAAAAGCTTTATCTGTGTTTACTGTACTTATCTGCTGCATATACTTTATATACTTTAGACTGTATATATAGGCGTCTTACTGCGTTATTTGCTGTGAATACAAAGCCGCTTACTGTTCATATGTTCCTATTCACAGAAATTATCAAGGTAGGAGACAATAAGAAGGTCCATCAGATTGAGTTGATCCCATCAGAACAGTTGATCGCTGTGATCTCGGGCCGAAATGGCCATGTACGGCTTTACCCAATGGCGGCCCTGGATGATCGTGAGGCCGAATTTCACAAGATAGCGGAGACCAAAGGCTGCCAAACTCTGGTTTCGGGCACGATCAGACAAGGATCTCTCACGTACCTCTTTGTGTCCATGAAAAAACCTGACAAGGTGATGATCTACGAGCTCAACAAGAGCAAAACGCGCCATCGGAAGGTGCGGGATATCCTTGTCCCGGGATCGGTGCAGTGGATGGGCCTCCAGGGTGACAAGCTCTGTGTGGGCTTTCAGTCCGGCTTCCTGCGCTATCATCCTCAGGGGGATGGAACTACCTCCAGCCTCCTCCACCCTGACGATCACACCCTGGCCTTCATCGAGCAGCTGAGCCTGGATGCTCTCTGCGCCGTGGAGATCTCCAGTAAAGAGCTGCTCTTGTGCTTCGCAAGCATCGGCGTGTACGTGGACTGTCAGGGCAGGCGTTCACGACAACAGGAACTGATGTGGCCGGCTACGCCTACTGCATGTCGTGAGTGACCATCAGTGTTTCTGTGCCGATTAATATGGCTTGTTGTTCACGTTTACAGTATGATACTATCAATCTGCAAGGTTCAAGATGAAATTACTGCACTTGAAATGATGGATTATATTTCCATCTTCAAACATGAAGTGCACAACAATATATACATGAGTGTGTGTGTATTATTTATATGCACCTAATAAATACGCACAGTACACACACGTATATTATGTACACAAAAACTTTTATTTTGTAAGCGATTAATCACGAAATGAAGAGTTTATTTGCAAAAACACTTTAAAATGTTAAATCATGTTTTTATTGTGTTAATATTAGCTGTTTTTTTGTAAAATTAATTGGAATGCACAATAAAAAAAAAACATGATTTTTGAGAATTGTTAAATCTGTTATCGGTTTTTGCAAATGGTCACTTCTTACACACACACACACATATATATATATACACACAGGTCCTTTTCAAAAAATTAGCATATTGTGATAAAGTTCATTATTTTCTGTAATGTACTGATAAACATTAGACTT
>JAUMHI010000061.1:1788756-1805029 GCA_032359435.1 Enteromius unitaeniatus
AGCTGTGTGCCAAAATCATCAATATTAAAACAATAAAAGGCTTGAACTACTTCAGTTGTGTGTAATGAATCTAAAATGCATAATAATATATACAAAATAGTTCCAAGCCAATATTGCTAGATTATTTTGTTATATAAATATATATAGTATAATAAATTCTGGAGATATGTATAGCATAATATTTATTTCAAATATAATTTATAATTTGTTATTTCATGAGAATATTACTTTATTTTACATTAGATATACTATATACATTGTGCATTGTTGTAATTGCTTGTTAATTTTGCACAGAATGTCGGAGCACTATGTGAAAAGTTTGCTTAATAGTTAGTGGGGTTTGTAAAGATTGTTGTTCCTCACACTTAAGGTTAGTGATTTTAACAAAATTGATCATTAAAAATCTTTTCTGTGACTCCTGTCTTGCAGGTTATAATGCACCTTATCTGTCAGTGTATAGTGAGAGTGCTGTGGATGTATTTGATGTCAACACGATGGAGTGGATTCAAACCATGCCTTTGAAAAGGGTACATTTTTCATTTCTCTTCATGAATACAAAAGCACACTATAAGAAAGAGAGAGCTTTTCATATCTTTGAAATGAAATCTATGTCGAAGCAGGTGGTAAATTTAAAATGCGGTGTGTTAATGAGCTGTGGGTCGCCTGCATTGCAGGTTCATCCTCTGAACACTGATGGCTCTCTGAACCTGCTGGGGCTGGAGACCGTACGACTCATCTACTTTAAAAACAAGACGGCAGGTGAGATGCTCACTACAGCTGCTCATCCAGGTTCTGAATGTTCCCACCCCACGTATTTATGCATATTCAGCAGGAAAAAAAAGATTTCGAATAATATTTTGAATGCAGATGATTTTCTTAATGATTTGCTATTATTATAAAGAAAATAGGATCCGTTTTCATTTCATATTGTTGTTAGAATGTAAAGAATCGGCTTAATATGCAGCGTCTTGTGAATGTGCATCAGCTCATGCGTGATGTGATGTTACAAAGTTGTATACTTGTTGTTTAATGTGTTGTGAAATGTGTGTAATGCTTTGTGTTCTGTGTAATGATGTGCAGAGGGAGATGAGCTGGTGGTGCCAGAGACATCTGATAACAGCCGCAAACAGATGGTGCGCAGTATGACAAGCAAACGCCGCTTTTCGTTCCGCGTGCCGGAGGAGGAGAGAGTTCTGCAGAGGAGGTGATGTGCAAACCTAGCAACGCTAACCATCAACTTGTTAATTTCCACCATACTAAACCCTGAGGATAAAGTTGAATGTTATAACTAATCAGAATTTTATTTAGATAGTGTATAGCAATGTAGTTAATGGTCTTCTTGGAAATTTAAAAAGTAGGTCTTCACGATATTTAATGAATAAATCGCAGGAATTTGATATTGGCATTTTATTTTTTTCCATGTTATATTATTAAATATATGCTTCAATAAATATATGAAGTAAATGTTTACTGATTTTAGAGCACGTATAACATTTACTGTATATTTGTGTAAAATAAAGTTTGATTGTTTCTATCACAGTATTATTGTAATATATTTATTGTTTTAATGTATTATTTTTATTTATAGAATACTGCAATAATCTAAATATTATAATCAGTGGCCTATGAAAGTCAAGTGGAGTTTTTTTTATTGTAAACCATAATCTCAAATATGAACATTCACGTTCCACCCTCCACCCAAAATTTTAATAGACAATAAATAATAAATTAATATATATAATAATTGTAATCCAAGTTTCATGTTTGCAATTTTTCTTGAATTATTCTAGCCTTGAGATGCGCTCTGGGTCTCATTGCATTGTTTATGCTCTGTAGGGAGATGCTGAGAGACCCAGAAATGAGGAATAAGTTAATTTCCAACCCAACAAACTTCAACCATGTGGTTCATATGGGCCCGGGAGACGGAATCCAGATCCTGAAAGATCTGCCAATGGTAGGAGCAGCTTGCAGCAGGAAGAACGTCACCTCTCATATTCTTCTCCTGCCTCTCTACGCCTCCATCCATCTGTTTCTAAGAGCTGTTTAATGAGCATGAGACATATTTTGTTAATTATGTTCACTTTAGTTATTTGCATTTTATAGATGAGCTCGCTTAAAAGGCAACATAAAACCACATTTGACTTTTTTTGAAGGTGAAGTTGCACAGGTCAAGAAGCTCCTACAATTTTATTTCCTTCCTATAACCCAAATTTATGAAATGGGGTCAATTTTGCTTTCATGTTGTCTTTTAAATGACCTCACTTCTTCCACCTCTTATTTACACCATTACTGAGCAGAAAACTGTTGCATGCCTCTATACATATATATTTTTTTTCTTTTTCCTCCATTTCTCCCTCTTTATCTGCTCCTCCTGGGTTTCTGCTGTAGCCCGGTTCTCCTCTTCCTTCTCCTCATCTGCGCCTCATCTCCACCCCTACAAGCTTTGAGCATGTCTATCACATGACTGTCACCTCTGCTGACAACTTCCTGTCCCTGGACTCCTCCCCTCTCTCCTCCCACTCCCTGTCCCTCAGCTCCGCCCCTGGGACCCCTGCCTCCATCTGCTCTCTGGTAGGACCAGAGAGACATTTACAGACACACTCCATCTGTTCTCTGAAGAGGATGAATTTTTGCCCACACACATTAGCTCGCTTTTATATTGTGTAAACAAATCTAAGTTCAAATGATCTACCGGCGTCACAGTTACAGTTAATATGCTCAATTTACACTGATTCTTGCATGCTAAATCACCCCTCCCTTCATTTTTTTATTTTATTATTAAATATATATTGACAATTAAAAGAAGAAAAATGTCAAATTAAGTACTTTTTTCTCTCTAATTTTTGCATATTTTATTAATATAATTTATTTTGTTAACATAGAAATGATATAGATATTAGTATATATTATATTTTGATAGTTATATTAAGTAAATATGAATGAATATGACCTCAGGCAGGGATTATAAGCAACAAAATTCCAGTTTACCTTTTAATGGGTTTCATACATTAGAACAAAGGATTGTGTATTCTGCTTTTTATGTAGATGATTCAAAAACTAAGTTAGAAAATGATTTCATTTCCTACTCGATAAATAATTTCAGATCAGGTAGCTCTGGTAAATCTTTACCCCGTGCTGTAAATAGAGTAATTGTTTACTGTGTTTATGTTGTTCAGAATGTGCGTCATCAGGAGAGTCGTGGTGTCCTGGGAGCATCCGTCAGTATCCCCTCTATCAGCAAGGCCAGGCCTGAACCGGGACGATCTATGAGTGCCAGCAGCGGCCTGGGCACACGTGAGTACTGAAATATCTGTTCATGGTCAGACATAAAGGGATCAGAATGAGAACTGGATTAAATTAGTAGAAAAATGTACATTTATTAAGAGGAAAAGGGTTAAATTAGAGTGCCTGTTTTTTAGGAAATATATTCCTAAAACTCGGAGGTACCTTTATAATATATTTTGAAAGTACAGCGATCAGACAGGTCATTTTGTTGTGAACATAATTTGAAAAAAAGAACTAAGCCATTTCATTTATTTATTTTTCGAATTTGAAATTTCAAAACTTTGAATTTTAAATCTTTATTTAGAATTTTAAGATTGTCTTTTGAACTTTCAAAAACTGCCTTTTGGACATCTTTTGAACTCTCAGATGTTCTTTTGAACTTTTGCAGTGATTGACATTGGGCCAGACAGTGTTTTTTAAACATTTCAGGTTCTCAAATTTCAAGTCGGTGTCTTAAAGATCTGTTGATGTCTGATATCCCAGGCTCCTCTTCTCAAAATGGCAGTGCACTGAGACGGGACCTTTCCGTTGGCAGCTACGGTTCTACCAAACGGCAAATGACGTCACCTTCTGAAGGCTCGCTGTCATCCGGAGGAGGCATGGACTGCGGGGGTGACGCCCCACTATCCCATTTTGACAGAGAGGTTGGTACCAGCAACGATTGTCAGTCCCAGCTTTTACAGATGCCTTTGTTTCTGAAAGGGATTTTAAAAAACAGAAAATATTTTTTAAAATACCTGTTGAGTTTGGAAAAACTCGACTTAAAATATGTGCTAAAAAATGATTCTCTTTGGATAAAATAGAAACTGCTGAGATCTGCAGTCACGTGGAAATGTTTGAATGTTGATTTAACATGTTCATTCAACCTCCAGACTGATCCAAGCAGGTAAAAGTTTAACTCCTGGAGCTCTTTCACTGCTAAAACTCCATAGAGTGCACTAGACGTGTATTATACAACTCCAGTACACAGGCATCCGTTCTGTTTCACCTGCCAAAATGTGTTTGGAGGGTCTCTATCCTCTCTTTCTCACGCTATGTGCATGTGCTGAGTGTTTGAAGTGACACCACATCCACAGATTGAGGTGTTGACCTGCTAGCACTCCTCCTACACACACACAGTTTGCTTCTCAGCCCCACGTTTGACTGTGTGCACATCGACTCCATAATGATGTGTGGGTGCTGTGTGTGACCCTTTAGTGTCCTGGAGTGTCACCTACAGAGAAGACTCCTGATCTGAAAAGGGCTTTAAGGACCCTGCTTAGTAAGCTAAAGGTAACATACATGACCCTGCTCCCCCAAATCTGAACCCAGTAGCTCCATCCCAGACCTCAGATGGAGGAAACGGATTAGATGAGTTGTCTCCTTGTTAAAAGCGTGTTTGATCTGTGTAGGTGGAGGCATTGCTAGCTTTAGTGATAGCATTAATGTGTCGCATAGCACCTTTTATCCATCCACTTTATGTTTTTTTAGAGGAGGATTAATGTTGTGGTGGTTCAAGCTAGTAATAGACCATTTAATGGGCTCCTGTTTGGGTATTTAGAGATGATCACGTCAACCAATACAAATGTGTCATCTGCTAAGAAAATGGATAAATACTTTCAGATACGGTTTTAATAAATTGAGAAAAAGTTATGCGGTAAAGTGTCTTATTTTTAACCAGTTTGATAGGTAATTTGTTCTTTTAAATATTTATACAACACAGTATTTGTCTTTGAATATTACAGATGAACCAAAATGATCACAGCTACAGCTAACTAAGAAATTAGTGATGTTAGTATTTACATTTTCTTCTTCTATATATTTTTAGTGGTTTTGCTTTAAATGAAAGAATTTAGAAGCACAGGTTCACAGAGGTTTTAACTGGATATAGCTGTACCAGTGAGACTGTTAATGTGGTGCCACCACCTCAGTAAAGTCTCTTAAAATTCCTCATCTTTAAAGCACTGTCACCACAGCCTTCAAAGCAATACTTGTAATGAATTCAGCACCTTCAGTAATACATTTCAAGGCCATTTCTGTTGGACATCAAATCTTTTGAAGTGAGCAATGTTCCCAATATGATGCAGAAGCTCCTTTTTTTTCTTTTTTATGCTTTTGAAGGAAGCCTTTTATGCTGTGTTTATTTAGTCAAAAATACAATAGCAAACAGTAATTCTGTTAAGTATTACTACAATTTAAAATAACTTTTCCGTTTTAATATTTTGTAAATTGAAATTTATTTCTGGGATGCAAAGGTGAATTTTTAACATCAGGTTCATTCATGTCACATGATCATTCTAATCATTATTATGTGGTGATTTGCTTCTCAAGAAGCATTTCTTCTTATTAATGTTCAAACCTGTTTAATATTTTTGTGGAAACATTGATGCATTTCAAGTTTTTCATGGTTCAGAAAAATATGAATAGAAAGAAAACAACAGCATTATCTATTTGAAATGCTTTGTTACATAAATTTTTACTCATGCTTTCAATCAATTTAATGCGCCATATTTACTAAAAACTGACTTTTGAACTGTATTCATTCTAATTACTCGGACTTGTGTCCGGTCACATGACCTCATGCAAGTTCCACCTTGTCATTCATACAGTCTGCTCACTTGTACAAAATGTAATTTTGAACAATTCTATTTGACATGCTTATAAACACGATTGATTATTTTTGGCCTAAGAAGACTGATGTTTGACCAAAACAGAGACGTGAAAGCATAAAATGTATAGAATTAAAACAAAGCTTTGTCACTAACTTTTCCCTCTTTTCCTGTCTGTAGGACTCAGACTCTCCACGTCACTCCACGGCTTCCAACAGCTCCAACCTGAGCAGCCCACCGAGCCCTTCATCCCCTCACAAGAGCAAGACTCAGTCTCTGGAGCGAGGTGAGCACCTGGGCTGGGAGACATGAGCTCGGCCTCAACCCACTTCCTACTGACTTCACGTAGGGCCCCGAGAGAGACAGAGAGCCAACTCCTTATACATCATATTCCTAAACACGCCTCAGGGCCCAGGTGTGTGTGTGTGTTTGCGTGTATTAGTGTGCATATGCATTACACGTGTGATTGTTGTACACACACACATTACTGTGCACCTTACATCCCTTTTGAGTGGACCCATCACCACTGTTCCTGTTCCTGTGTTGGATGGAGGAACGGACCACTGAGTGTAGCTTATCACCAGTGCGGGCAGGGTCGAAAACGACAAACACAGAGCTTTAACGTGAATTTATCAGTGTTTGTTGACAAGTGTGCCTCATCTAACACTAGAAAAAATATGCATTCAAATGTCTTGGACCAGGGGGATGTTACTTTAAACACATAACACTAAAGATCATGAAAACATTCATCGAGGATCATGGAAAACTGTTCCTGGCATTCCAATCCGTGGGATAAAACACAAACTCTTCAAGTGAGTTCAGCCCCAGTAGATAGAGTGGCACTACTGTATAACTCAGCCTCTACCCTCCAGTGCCATGCTGACCTTCACAGTCAGAGTTCAAGAATAGATTCTGAGTTCAATAATGTAAATAGAGTTTAAGTAGAGTATAATATATAATGAAATCATAACACTATTCTGTTAAATAAGTGACATGGCTTTGAAAGAGTCTTCTTTCCTTTTTATTTTCTGTGTCAAGGTTCTAGTCAATTATGCCGAACTTGTCAAGATTTGTAAGGGAAACACTACATAAAAAAACAGCCTCTTTTATAAAACACAAGGAGAATAGTTTTTGTGTAAATTGTTTGTCAAGCCATTCTTATGTACAATTTTCCATTGGATATGATGTAAACAAGCTTGCAGTGAAATTGTTCATAAAACATCTCTTTGTCACAAGAGTTACAGGGTCGCAATAAAATTGTATAAAACTGTTCTTGTGTAAATTGTCGCATTAAATGCAACATTTGCAAGCTTGCAATAAATTTTATATTGTTGCGTAACATGCAAAAATTCCAAACTTGCAATAAAAATGTATAAAATCGTTCTTGCGTAAATTGTCGCGTGAAATGCAAGATTAACAAGATCGCAATAAAATTTTACTAAATCATTTTTGCAGAAATTGTTGCATTAAATGCAAGATACACAAGCTCACATTAAAATTGTATAAAACTGTTCTTACATAAATTGTGGCATTAAATACAATATTCCAAAAATCTCGCAATTAAAATACAAATTCTAGAAACATGCAAATTGTTGTTTGAACAAGACTTTCATAAAAAATGATTGTGAATTGTTGCATGGAATATGAGATGGAGAAAGCTACAGTGATAATGTTTGTAATAATTAAATACGACATTCACGAGGACGGCAGACATAAATTTAGTGCATTGTTAAATATGGAATTAAGCAGTATTTAAGATTTAACTAAAAGCTGACATGAGAATGTTTTGTAAGAACGATTTACATGAATCTCCTTGTGTTTCATGAATGTTGGTGCATATTGTAAACATGATCTATCATTCAGAGAAATCGAGATGTGTATATCGCTAAATCCATATAAAACACGTCCAGTCACGTGATCGTAAATAAGCTGTTGTGCTGAATGTAAGCGATTCACTGCAGCCTTGTTCATCTTCCTCTTGCTTACATCTGTGCTTCATGGTTCTGTTGCCGAAGCAATAATGCTGTTTCCAAAGAGATTTTTGTCTTTTAAATATTAATGTTAATTATTATTCTTTTTTTAGTATTTTTTTTTCTTCTTCTTTGTTTTAAAGTTTTTTTGTTTTCCTACTCGCAAGAACCAAACTTTGCCTAAGGTGTACATGTATATATAACGTAGTATAACCAGGACCACTAGATTCAGAGCGTTTGTGACATGGTGAAACACTAAACTCATCAGGTGAAGCATTTAAAGGGCTTCAACACTTCAGACTCACTGGTGCATACAGCTGTTGCCTCTTCCTCTAGCACTCATAATGACTCGAAAGGGACCCCGAGGACCAGCACGAGATTAGGTCATTTGATATTAATACAAATTCATCAAGGACGTACAGTAAAGCTGCTGTAGTGATGTTTTAAACATTCAGGGTCAGATCAAACGCCCCTGAACCTCAGAATACCTCAGATTAGAGAGCAAAGCCATTACAACTCCAACAGAACCTCATCAGCGCGACAATTTTAGCTGTCCCTCTGTCCATTGTCATGCGCTAATTGGCATTTATGAATTATACGCATACCCTGCAGCTCGCTTTTGCAAAGCACATTCATGTCAGATTTGATTTCTTTAAAACACGTTCTGCAGATTCAGACTCTTGTATATCTAGATGCTGTTCAGGATTCCCAAATATTCCAGATTAATTTTAGGAATAACTCACTCAAAAATCAAAATGTATATTTACTCACCCTTATGTTGTTGCCAACCTTTATAGCTTAATTTGACCTTTAAAGTTAGGCTAAAAATAGTCAGATTATATTATATCTTAAATGTGTAATGTAATTGAATACCTTGTTGACTACAATTTTTCATGTTATTTGGAATCAGTAATGGACTACTCTTTGTAAGTAATCTAATTAATCTTAAAAGCATTAAATATTGCAGAAACACTGCACATATACACAGTGAGGAACATAAGTATTTGAACTCTGATTTTGCCCCACATTCTGAAGTTCCCCCACTTAGAAATCATAGAGGGGTCTGAAATTTTCATTGTAGGTGTATTCCCACTGTTAGAGACAGCATTTTTAAAACAAATTCAGGAAATCACATTGTACGATTTGTAAAGAATTTATTAGTGTTGCACTGCTGCATATACATATTTGAACACCTGAGAAAATCAGTGATTGGTACAGAAGTATTTGTTTGCAATTACAGAGATCAAACATTTCCTGTAGTTCATGACCAGGTTTTTACACTCAGAGACAGCCCCAGACCCTGGGCCAAAATCTCTGAGCAACACGGAGCTTCAGCTCCCTTCAAAGATTTTCTATTCTGTTTTCTACTTGGGTCTGGAGACTCCAGAACCTTGACACATATGGCTGTGTGCATCAGGTCATTATCATGTTGGAAGACCCAGCCACGACCCTTCTTGAATGCTCTGACTGAGGGAAGAAGGATGTTGCTCAAAATCTCACTATACATGGCCCCATTCATCTTCTCCTTAATACAGTGCAGTCGTCTTGTCCCCTGTGCAGAAAAACACCCCCAGAGCATGATGTTTCCACCCCCATGCTTCACTGTAGGTACGGTGTTCTTGGGATGCAACTCATCCTTCTCTTTCCTCCAAACACGGCGAGTGAAGTTTAGACCAAAAAGTTCTACTTTGTTCTCATCTGACCACAGACTTCCTCCCATAACTCCTTTGGATCATCCAGATGGTCCCTGGCAAACTTCAGACGGGCCTGGACATGTGATGACTTGAGCAGGGGAACCTTCCGTGCAATGCATGATTTGAAACCATGATGGTATAGTGTCCTACTGACAGTGGACTTTGAAACTGTGGTCCCAGCTCTCTTCATGACATTGGCCAGCTCCTCTCGTGTAGTTCTGAGCTGATTCTTCAACATTCCTATCATCATTGATACCTCACGAGGTGAGATCTTGCATGGAGCCCCAGTCCAAGGGAGCAATTGCCCCGTAGCCCTTTCCAGCCTTGTGGAGGTCCACAGTTTTGTTTCTGGTGTCTTTTGACAGCTCTTTGGTCTTGCCCAAGGCATAGTAACAGGTCTTGCTGATTGCCAGTGTTCAAATACTTACGTGCAGCAGTGCAATACAAATTTTATTTTTAAATCATACAATATGATTTCCTGAATTTCTTTTTTAATGCCATCTCTCAAAGTGGGAATGCAAATACAATGTTCAATACAAAATACAAATTTCAGACCCCTCCATGATTTCTAAGTGGGATAATTTACAATATCCTCACTGTATAGAAAACAAGAGTAAGTCATGGGTTTGGAATGACAGATTTTTTTTATTTTTGAGTGAACTATTCTATTTAAAATATTAATATTACAACTGAAAATATTAAATGACCTTTTAGTATTGAAGCACACTCAAGTACAAAGGTAAAAAAAAAAAGTTTGTGCATATGTACCTGGGGTTTTATTCATTCTAGTATTGCCAGCATTTTGTATGTTCCATTATATGCAAGCACTATTGAAATGTTCACTGTGGAGCAAGCTCGGCACATTGTTTTTGAATCGAGCTCTGATATCACTCGGGACCTTAGTTATGCATTTGCTCTATTCCACGATCATGGTTAATTCCAAACAAAAAAAAATTATATTCATAATACAGGTTTTTTTCTAATAAGGCTATAACGGGTTAGAAACAATTTGCCAGGGTTATGGTATTAACATGAACAGGAAACCTGTTTGAAATGTTCTCAGGTATGTCAGAACCAATGATTATACGTTTGCATGGAGGAGAACGGAGACGGTAGAAATGAGACGTCCAGATCTGTGGGTCGTTTGATCTCTAGGACTGTTACTTAGCAAAGAATAGATCAATATTAGAGCAGGAGGTGCCTTAGTTTTCTTAGATCAGTGTAAACTGGTCAGTGTAGGTAGAATGGACTAGAATGAGAGGAGATGACTGGAGATTTGTTAAAAGACACATTCACACTTGCATTTCACATGAGGATTTCATTTGCCTTGTTAGTGAATTGCTACTTCATATCATATAATTTCTTCTTGATTTAGATTTTTGTAAGACTATGTACAGATTTGCATGTCATAGGTGTAATCACTTGTTTTAAGGACTGTGCGGCTGGATTGTTTTATTTTTATTGTATTTTATTGACCTGTGTGGCGTGAATGGTTGGGACGTGAACATGAATTACAGCATACTGCAATGTAGACCTTTTCTTTTTATTTTTTGCACAAGTGTATTTAAGGTGGAATACTGTTATTTGTATTGGTTTGGACACCACTTTTCACATGGAAAGCTCATTATCGGACTATTTCAATAAAATTGGGAACTATAAAACTTGTCTCTTTTTTTATATATATATATATATACAAAAGCTTTATTTGAAATCTTGCATGATGCTATGACTGGATTTACAGTAATGTCTACACATTCAACAGATAGCCACGGTTAAAGTGCTACATTGTTCCTCATTAGTAAAGTGGACAGAATAGTTGAGCATGAAAATCAAGTGTACTCTGGGAATTCCCGAAGGCAAAGGTACAGCAGAAGTAGTAACGGTGATCAAAAGAAAACTGCTTTTACAAAGCTCAGGTCCAAAGTCACATGTCTAGGCACTGAGTACCACTGTAATCTCATCCAACACGTAAACAAAAACACTCAACTTCACTTTTAAAGCGTCGTAAAACAGCAGGATTCATGAAAATTCAACATTAACTTGCATGAGCTCCGGCCAGCTGAAATATTCATGAAGCAACATTAGAAAGAAGCACCATTTACAAAGCTTAAGACTCCTGTACACATGGGCGGAAAAGCATCTGCGTGTAAGATGATGTTTTGAAAGAACGTTCGCAACCCATTTTGATTCTGTAATGTGACATGAGTGTGAGGAGGTCAGAGCGAGCCGATGTGATGAGGTAGAGCGGCCGAACAAAAGCACGTCAGGTGTCGGTGAGGATTCTGGTACGTCATCTCAACCAAACTACCACCAGAAACTAAATACAGCTTGCCAGAGGCACAAAACCGCTGATCCTTCCTCTCTTTGAACCCTCCTTCGGCTTTCAAGGGTTTGAAACCTGATCTCTAATGAGACAGTCGTCAGTCTTGAAGCGTCGGTGATCCATTAACTTGGGGTTGTGTGATGGATATAACGGGAAAAAAATCTCCCATCAGACAGCTGCTGCTTTATCACATGCACTTCACCCGGCATGACTTCACAGTATCAAAGAAAACATATCTTGTTCTCTGATGGGAGAAATCCTGAGGATGGCTCTGTCAACACACATGAATTGAATTTCTGATTCCTCTGCTGCTGCCGAAAACGCATGTCTGTCCGCTAGCGGCTGCAGGATAGTCTCTGGGTTACGCGCTCGTCCCGTCCTCCTCCGGCAGGCGGTTCACACTGGATCCGTGTGTGATGCTGGCGGCCGGCGCATCGCTCAGGTCTCGGGTGCTGCCGTGTCTGGACTGGCTGTCGAGGCGGTGAAGGCTGCTGTGATGGGACAGCTGCTGGTTGAGTCGCGGCATGCTCCCGTACGCTGGGCGTTCCTCCATGCCTCTGTGGCTAGAGGGGGTCAACCTGCGTTCAGAGGGGAAGCACAGGTTATTTCAGTTCAGGCTTCTTTAAACATGAAGCTCTACACGTCTGAACAAGCTCAGCTATAAGATGAAGCTCAGCTGACAGGCTCACATTAGAACTGGGGTCGGGGACAGAAAGAAAGGAGTGAGCACAGAAAATGATATATATGAAGAGTTCAGATGCAAAAGCCTGTAAAAGCCAAAAATGAGATAGCACTGAGTGAAAGCTCTCCACATATAATATATGTTCATCAATAAATGTTACTTTAAATATGCTAAATGCCAGCCTCAAGCCACTGAGGACTTACATAGAAACACTTCAGTGGGTATGGAAAGTATTAAGACCCCTTTAAATTTTTCACTCTGTTATATTGCAGCCATTTGCTAAAATTATTTTTTTTCCTCATTAATATACACACAGCAGCCCATATTGACACACAAACATATCTATATATAGTGAGAGAGAGAGAGAGAGAGAGAGCGATAAAGAGAACTGAGCAAAAATGACCGTTTAGATTTTGTGATGATATTAACAATAAAGCAGCTCAGTTTTGCTGTAGATTTCTTATAATATTAGAATCAAGTATATTTGCTGTACATATCTTTAACTTGAGCACATGGTATTTTCTGTGGCATGAAGCTGACCTGCCGTCTCTGGAGCGGTGTAGGCTGCCGTGATAGCTGCTTATCTTGCTGTGGACGCTGCTGGCTTTGCTCCGCACGTCGTCCAGCATGGCCAAGTGTGTGGAGGAGGCATGGGTGGATGTGCCCTGAGTGGACGTCCCGCGGGATTTGCGGATGATGGGTGTGTTGGGGTCGCGCAGCAGAGACTGAGCAAAGTCTGGCTCCTGCAGGACCTGCCGGCTCTCGTTCACCGCGCCGCTGCTGGATAACAGAGAAACACACTCGTTCATCCGCTCATGCCATTAACACGGCCACATCAGTTCAAATATACGTCAATAAACAAACATTCGATACAACATTAAAAGGTAAAAATGACTAAGCAAGCATAATAATCACTGACATACCAATTTAGATACATAGAATATTTCATATTTTATAAAATGTTATAATTTGCTTATATAAAAATGTTATAGTGATAACATAAATGTACATAAAATGTGATTTTCTTCATATTAAATAGCATAGTTATGTAAATATATATATATATCAGAATTGTTAAATTATATGCAGAGTTCATACATTCACAGATGTTTTATATATATTAGTCATATAGACACTAGTACTAATTTTATATAGTATTTACATTTACACATTTTTTTTGTAATTACGTCATGAAAATTCTCAAAAGCCTTAAATGTAAATTTATTGATAAATTTGCTGTTTGTGTATTATAATTTTATTAAAGTAATATGAGAAAAATACTCAATACATTGAGTTCTTAAATTAGCTTAATATTTAATTTTTGTATAATTACATATATATAGGTGTGTTATAATTAGATTAAACTAATAAATCTAAAAACGAAACTAATATATAATATTTTGTATATATATATTTATATATAATATAAATGTTCATATTTACATATTATACATATTATGTATAACAACAAAAAGAGAATGTGTGTCAATTAAGTGG
Source organism: Enteromius unitaeniatus (assembly GCA_032359435.1). Classification (NCBI taxonomy): domain Eukaryota; kingdom Metazoa; phylum Chordata; class Actinopteri; order Cypriniformes; family Cyprinidae; genus Enteromius; species Enteromius unitaeniatus. The sequence continues at coordinate 1,802,796 of JAUMHI010000061.1, forward strand.
AACTATTATATAATAATATTCTCCAGATAATGTTTTACACATATCTGTCCTTTTTTTTATCTCACAATATATGTGCCTTATTTTTAGAAAGCTTTTTAAATCAAATGGTTGATGTCATTCAGGTACATCAACAGTTCAACACTATTGTTCTTGTCTTGTATATACAGTAGCACTTGATGAAGTCTAGTATTAAATGAATCCGTGAGAGAAGCAGGATGAGGAAGGTAGTGTTACTCACTCTTTGCGCCTGCGGCCGTGGAAGAAGCTGGCCCACTCGAAGCAGGTCTTTTTACTGCCCACCCAGAACACCGATGGGATCCCAACCACCAGCACCATCAGGTACTTCATGAGGAACAGGACGAGGTCAGGCCTGCTGGTCTGCTCCACCTACACACAGATGATCATCATCAGTCCACACACACACACACACACTCGCTGCAGGCTTCATCCACAGCATCAGCACACTTTAGGTAAACACTTCTATTTGTGCTTTTGATCACTTTATTTTTGATGTCTATATTATAAAGTATTAATTTTCAGTTTTAATAGATTAAAAAGATTACAATTAAAAAATATATATATAAAATGTACGTTTTTAAGTGTTTTTATTTATTTTAATGGTAACATTTTTTGGAATTTTGTTGCATGTTTTTTGTTATTTTCATAATTTTTTTAAATCTCTACATAGTTCTTAGTTTTATAGTTTTTTTGGACTTTCAACAAATGAACAATATTGCCTAAGTTTACGTTTTTCATATTTTTTTTCAGCCCTTTTTATAGCCCTGATTCCCATCCATCACCTACAAAATATGCATAAATATGGTTGTCACTTCTGTTTAATCTCTGCACATGGCTGTAAAGTGTTTAAAGTGTGTATCCTGCACAGCTCACTGCTCACACACAATCCTGCTTTATCTGCTGAGCACAAGCCACAACAACCTGCTCTTCCTCTGACAGGAGCTCACACACACACACACACACACACTCTGCAGGCTGTTGTCAGATCACATGGGATCAAATCTAGCATCTTTCAGGCACACATTAACTGATGCATATTAACATATAATACATATAACATACACTGGTACATATTCACAGAAAAACACTAATGTATGCTGCCTTCGAGACATGTCAGGATTATCATATTTCCAAAGGATAAAACCATCTGCGAGGATCAGAAACGAGAGGAAAACTCTAAATGCACTTAGAGCGTGGAGTGTCATCTAGAATTCAAAGCAAATTGGTCCTAATTAATCAGAGTTTGCATGCACGGTTTACTACTGAAGAAGAACAGTCCTAAAATCTAAAAAAAATAGAAAATATGGACGTATTTAAGTCGTATTGTTTTTTTTTTCATTTGGGAAGATACTTTTATTGAAAGTGGCTTTCAACGTTATTTTCACAGATATTTGTAATGAATTAATATAAAACTGAGAATAAATAATATTAAATTTGAAATATTTAAATTTAAAGGTGTGTATAAACACACAAAATTGTATTGTTTATTTTTAACATTAATTTTTATAATACATCATTTTTATTGCAGTTTTTAAATAAAAGATACAATTACTTTTATTATTCTAGGCTATTTAAAAAAAAAGCTTTCTCAAGTGCGTTTGCACCAAGCAAATGAACCATTAAAATATGTATTAATTATTAATATTAATTATCCCTTCTTAACTTAAAAAACGAAGCATCAGAATTACTTCTACATAATTCCACACATTTGAATTACTAAACATTATAACAGCTACACATTCACTACTTCAGCATAAACCAGGATGTCTTTACATCATCAGAGGCTATTGAGTGAATGACGGACATCACTACTTCCTGAGAACAGGCATTACCTCACACACTCACACATGCAGAGCCAATCAAAGGCCTGGGCTTTTGTGAGTCAGTCTCTGTGCTGTGAGGTAATGACAGGCCTGAGCACCTTTAATCACAGCAGGAGGGGGTCTGTCCTTCAGCATCACACATCTCCCCTCGGCATTGTTCTCCAGAGCGCTACAGGAGCCGAGCACCACAATACAGCCAGTGCAGCGTGACTTAACAAGCCCAGTGATGAAAGACACCAAGAAAAAACACACACACATGCACTGTCTCTGAAATGCAATCTTGCAAAACTACACCAGACACAGGGCTGGGCAACATACAGAAAACACTCCTAATATAAAAATGAGACACTGTTATATATATATATATATATATATATATATATATATATATTT
>JAUMHI010000061.1:1820070-1832656 GCA_032359435.1 Enteromius unitaeniatus
ACAAGAAAGTTGAGTCAAACCAAATCGCAAATCGCAATTTTGACCTTAACAATCGTAATGTGACATTTTTCCCAAATCGTGCAGCCCCTTAATGGAAAGTTTGTAATATAGTTTGTTTTAAAATTTCTCTAAGATAGTGTAAAAAAAACTAATTTCCCCCTGTCAAAAACAGCTCTTTAGAAATCACTCTGTTCTGTGTACTTCCTCTTTAAATCTTCACGAGCTCCGCTGAATCCGCCCTTTTTTCCGAGGCGCTTTCAGGGGATCTTTTTTTAGCCGTATTCATAGCGAAACTTGCTAATTAGCACATTATTAGGAAAGATTCATTAAAAGACATTATCCTCACTGCTTCTGTAGGTGAGGCTGGATCATGCAGGATTCGCGTGAACATAAACACATTTCGGTTGATCAAGAGCGCGTTTCCCTTCAGAACCAAACATAACGCTAATCCTCCGCATCTTCAGTCTCTCAGATGTCTGGAGTAAATAACTACTGCTATGCTCATAGCTGGACCAAAACTTGGTATTATCATAGTAAATGTGTAAAGCACTATGGTACTTTGATAGTACTGAATGGATACCATATTCATACAACAACAAAACAAAAAAAAAAACATGGTAGTACTAAAGTATATGTCCACAAACACAGTCTCATAGCAGATGCCTGCAGGGTAATGCAGGTGTCTGGACTGGACTCTTGCCTGAAAGTGTTTTCTGGCAGACTTGGACATGAGTGAAATCAGATCTGAACAGGAAAACCCCCTCAACCCGCCCTTCGCTCACGGAGCAGGTGGAATCAGTCGAGGAAACACAGCTTGTGCGAGTGGAAAATCCAGTTTACCAACTCTGCAGAGAGTGTTTGCAGAGTAACCCTTCTCTCAAGATTAGAAAGTCAAAGGGTTTAAGTCTTTCTAATGCGAGAATCGCTCACCCTTTCCCTATTGGGCCGTGTGTGTGTGTGCTGGCTTCTGCTCATTTCTGAATGACTGCGTTTTTGCTCAAGAAGCTCGTTAAAGCTACCATTAGTCATTTAATATAGTGCACGACAGATTTCACATTCACTAATCATATATTCAGCAGTGGTTACCTTGTAGAACCTGCAAAATGTTGATTATTTTAGCAAAATAAGTGTGATCATATGAAATGCATATATTATCAAATCACAAAACAGAAGCGATTACAATGGTGACGCTTGTCTTAGCAAATTCCAGTAATAAAAGTGGGTCAATGGTGAACGTGATTGTAAAACACAGAGAACCCATTCAAACATATCCATCTCTTGCTGTTTACCGCTGGTAGCCCAAGTCTCAAGTTAACAAGCTCTGACAAACTGCTGTGCACTAGATAGTATGAACTGCCCGAGTTGTAGAGTCCTTACGTAACAGATTCTTCCCTCCAGCCCAGAACATTGTCAGATCCTATCGGGACGTTTCCCATCAGCAGTGACCCACCATCAGTCTGTCTGCAGTTCCACATCCCTGCTAAAGATCCAGTGTTTCTGGCAGCAAATACAAGTCTTAGGGTTTAAAAGAACGTCAAAAGACGTTAAAAGATGAGTTGAGCTGTATTAATCAGCCAGAGCTGTTGGTAAATGAATGACACAATACTATAACATTACTGTCAGATAAAGAAACCTAAGATTATTTAAATGATAAGACTGTCAAAAAAAAAAAAAAAACTATATATATATATATATATATTTTTTTTTTTCTCACCGAAGCCATATATAGAGACCAGAACTTTAAGGTGGACTCTTTGGACTCGAATCAGAAAGCAATCACCTAGCAACCACACAGAAAATTTCTTCGCAACCACATAGAAACATGCTTAAAACAGCACAGGAACACCTCTGTAAACTTTCCCAGAATGCTTTTAAATCATATATAAATTTCATCAAAAAGATTACAAAACCCTTCTAGTTTAACTTAAATTTTAAATTATTTTATAGTAAAAAATATATAAAAATACACTATTAACTCTAAGAACTGCAACAATTTTAACATTTACTATTTTATAGAAAAAAATTAGTACCTCATATTCATATTTTACTCGTATTAAAAATGAGTCACACCACAGTCACTAAAATATTGCTTATTTATTTAAAAAAAAAATCTCATTCATTTGACCAAAATACGTTCAAAACAGTAATATTACAAAATATTATTACAATTTAAAATAACAATTTTCCTATCTTAATATATTTGAAAACGTAATTTATTTATTTGACACAAAGCTGAATTTTCAGCATCTTTACTACCCTTCAGTGTCAAAATGCTGATATTTGATGACATTATAACCTATTTTGATGAATATAAAGCTCAATATAAGAGTATTTATTTGAAATAGGCCTATATTTAAAAAAATAATTAGCGCTGTCAAACGATTAAATGGCATACAAACCAAAAGTTTGTGTTTACACAGTATGAGTGTATAATGTGTATTACACATAAATACAAACACATGCATGTATATATTTAAGAAAACTTTTATATTCATATACGAACTATACAACATAAAATATATGAATATAAATATATATATAAATATGTTCAAATTACACACATGCATATGTGTGCATTCATATATGCACATAATAAATATACACAGCACACATGCATATATAATGCAAACAAAAATGTTTATTTTGGACGTGAATAATGGTTTGACAGCACTTGTATTAATGTATGCCTTTACAGTCATTTTGCTGAAAATAAATAAATAAATAAATAAATCTCACTGACCTTACTAATAGATATGTGCAATATGCAACACTTACACATGCAAAATGCTGTAAAACATTCCAGTACCTTTGCACGCACGGATGTAAAGAGACACTGATTGAGTGCTTATAAATGAGGACACAAAATGAGAAGTGAATCGTCCATGTGAGTGACACGACAACACGCTGGCCGCTCTGAACGGCTGAATAAATTGTGGCGTGCAGGGGCACACGGAGAATAAAACACATCCTGTCTCTCCTAGAACAACAACAAAGATAAACTCCTTCTGCAGTCACCAATTGGCTCTGGGCGGCCCTTCACTTTCACACAGGCGTGAAAGACTCAAGGGCCTTGAATGGGGAAAACTGGCCAAACGGGGAGTAATTTCCTTCATCTGAGCTCTGGAAGAAAAACAGAAGAAAGAAAGGACAGCCCGCTCCCACACTCCGTCTGTCCTGTCATTCAAGTAGCTCTGAATCCAGATCACTTCTCGTCCTGGCTCCGAGGTTTCACTCGTCTCGGAGCACTTTCCCCGACATTTTTAGCCGGGTACCACAGTAACTGACGCAGGAACAGGCCCATCTGAAGTGGAGGGCTTTTGACAAGTCTTCATCCTCAGGAGTCAGAGGTCAGCGCCGAGGGACCGCCTCCTGGGAACACTAAAGCTTGTCCTTTCGAGGGGGTACAATTACGGCTTGTTACCATGGTGACGCCTCTACCCAGTTAAGGAAGATGAAGAGAACTGAAAGAGAGATTTGAGTCCATCTCGAAAAGAGCAGTTCTGCAGAAACTACAGGGGGTCTTACAGAGGAACGACACACCATTACAATTATTTCAATTTGAATGCTCACAAAAAAACGTACAGAATTAGGGGCCGTTCACACACACAGCGAGACTGCTACTGAATGCAGACCAGCTGAACTACTTTTCATTTGACTCTCAATCGTAAAAAAAACCCAACTGCTGCTGAAAACGTAGCTGTCAGGGAGTTCTCGGTTTATTCCATGCATTATCTTTTATCAGCATACATGCCAGCATAAAAATAGCACTTGCTTTCTATCTCAGATGCACATGTTCTTCTGCTTTGCTGTGCAAAATCTTCCAGAAGAGCACATCAGCATATTACTTGTGCTAGATCTGCAGTAAGCATGTTATGTGACACAGTATGCTAATTGCCTTTATGCCTTGATTACACAGGTGACCTTTTACATTTGCCAAAATTCGCATTAATGAGAACGTGAGACACTGTATCCCACAATGCAATGCCATTTTGAATTAAATATGCAAAATATGGAGGTCATGTGACAACAAACTTGTTTTATCATTACTAAAACATGAGCATACATCATCCAATTACAAATATGATTTAATCATGTTTTGTTCCAAACATGAAAAGTGCTGAAAAGAGGTCATGTGACCAATTGGATATTATATAACATGATACAATATTGTTGTCTTGTTCTCAGGCACAAGTATCTAAACACAAACAGTTGTTAAGTCTTGTTTTCTGGAAAAATCATAATTAAGCAAGTAAGCAGTATTTTAGTATTCCTGCTGCTTTTCGTGACAGCATACTACCATAACAGTCTTTTTCTGCAGTGTTCAGTTTATGTGTGTAGTTTGCAAATTATCTGTATGCAAAGCACTTCGGCCTAGTATTTTTTTAGACATTTTACAGCATAACGAGCCGCAATCTGTATTCAAGTTTTCCAATTTGAACAGCCTCAAGATCAGTCTTTAATTTTAACCAATGACTGATGACCTCACATGCAGGTCTCTCATTATCACCCAGACTCCGCCCACTTACAGCATCACAACGTGGACGTTTAAACCCCAAAACCAAGCCGACAGTTAATTCCCCTGGAGATCTGTAATCAGCGCAGGGCGGGAAGAGTGAGTGCTTTTGGTTCAACATCAAGGAATTTCTAAATCATTCTTCAGGTTTTGGTAGCCCAAAATAAATTTAAGTACCCCGGAAAAAAAAAGAGATTCTTTTTTTAATGTATGATATTGTAAAGGAAGCAAAACATCAATCAAAAAACTAAAAATTACAACAGCTGTATAAAATAGTCAAATTACAATCAACTCCAATATTTGGTTTTTGGTTGTAACTGAACAGAAATGTCTATGCGCTATGAACCGTGTAGAACATGAATCAGTCTGTGTCAGATTCTGGATCTGAAATTTCAACTGAATTTGCCACTCGACGATTAACGACGAGGGCATAGCATCTCCTTTTACCTCATAGTCTGATTTTTTTGAACTTTCTCGCTGTGTGATAGCCTGCTTTTCTTTGGCTGTCTGTTCTTCACCCTGACCTGTCATATTTAGCAGAACTAAAATGCCTGCGCTGTTATTATTTTAACCCTGCTGGAAAAAACAGCATATGCTGGTCAGGTAAGCTTTGATGATGGGATGCTGGTCCTTTGCTGGTTTATGATTTTCTATCAACTCCCAATATAATCGATAACAACAGCTAAATCAATCTAGTAGGGCTGGGCGATATATATCGTACAATATATTATGCGCATCTCGTCAGTAAAGACGGTTACCACAATCTAGGGTGGTTTATTTTCCTTGATAACAAGCTAAATATGTTTGCTGCATAAATCAGAGGATTTATTAAAAAAAAGGATTTATTTGTGCTCATTCGACGAAGCCTTCTGGAAAATCGGTCAGTTTTGATATCGTGGCAGGTCACCACAAATAAATAAACACAACACAATAACCTGACAGTCCAATCTTCCTTAGCTGCGTTTGTAGCCGGCGACACTAACCAGACCGATAAACAAACACAACAGAGTAGTGACTTCAGTCCTGGTGCGTGCGCCCGATGACACCGTCCATACAAACAAGATTTTGGTAGCCCGACTGGAAGACACAATAGCCCCAGGACGTCAGGCTAGCAATTTTGCACAGTCACATCATATTCTGGTAAATTGTAATTGGTGTTGTTGAAAACTTAAATGGTTGAACTAAGGGTTAACAGATTAAAATAATTCACAAGCTTATTAACTGGCTACATCCCATGAAATCTGTCTAGAACATGAATGAGCCATATTTAATAATAAAATACACAATAAATACACTGTATCAGCATGATTTTCATGACTGTATTAAGATTTTTTTACAGCAATAAAAATGGAAAATAAATCAATGGAAATAATGTCACGTGTAAAATAGAGAAAGAAGTTCTATTTTTGTTAATGCAAATATAAACATTTCTGTAAATTCACACTGAAAGTTAGCTTTTATTGTGAAAAGCATATCTTTCTGCTTTTGAAGTGATGAACGAGCTCTGAATCCAGCTCAACGTAAGCACATAATACACGGCTAACCTATATTTATGGTTTTTATCAGGGTCAGACCTAATCGCCTGCCTGATTCACAACAGAGTAAACTTTAGTCAACATACACATGAGATAATCCCATCTGATCTGAGCTCATGGAGAGAAAAAGAAACATAAAGCCCTTGTGCAACAGTCACACACCAGTGATGTATGATCTGCGAACAAATCGTTCATTCAAACTAATTTGTTTAAAAAAAACTATTCTGAATCACTTAACATTGGTAAAATCTGCCTAAGATGAATCTGTAATAATATTACTAAACTTATTGGGAACAATGTTGATGTAGGTGGACATACATCTATAAAAACACTTGCAGTAATGTCTTTTGAAACATTTATATGAAAAAGTGGTTAAAATATTTTACTGCCTCTATTTTAAGTCGTAGAAGCAACTGGAGGATTTATAATAATTTTTTTTATTACTATTTTTATACACATTTTTTATTACACAAATATTAATACATGTTTATTAAAATGCAATTAAAATATGGATTTGTTAAAATAATTAAAATCCCATTTTAAATGTATAATTTTCAGTCAAAAGGAAAAAAAATACTATGAAAATTTAAAATGTGATTATTTTAAACATTTAATATACAACTCGTTGACATATAAAATAAATAAATATATTTTATATGACTTCTTAAATACATATGTGACATAAAAATTAAAAAAATCCACAAAGAAACTATAATATATAATAAATAACATTAATAATATAAAAAAAATGTAGGTGCATTATTTAAACTGCATTTTCAAAATAGTATCTTATGGCCCGCTTTCACAAACAGGGCTTAGCTTAAGCCAGGACTAGGCATCAGTTAAATTAAGATATTTAAGCAACTTTTACAAAAATGCCTTATAAGAAAATCTTACAGGTGAGCATCTTAACACAGAACAATATCACTGACATGTTTTAAGATATGTCAGAGCCAGATATTTTCATCTGAGACAGCTCAAACATGCTATTTAGTCTGGGACTAACTTAAACCTTGTCTGTGAAACTGGGGGTATATGTTTGTAATACTTTACTTTTACAATTTACAAATAAAGTGAGGAAAAAAGTAAAGTTGGAATAATAATAATAACACATTAAAATCTACAGTAAAAAGAACGTAATATTTTATTGATATAATCTTTTTATATTACAGTATTTACCGAAGAAAAATGTACAATATTGCTATTATAAAAAATATTGGGTACAACACCGATGCTATTAAAACTAATTTGTAGTCATTCTAAAGCTGTACATTAAAATAATTACAGTAATGCTGTAACAATTAAACATTGACACAAAATACATAAGTATAGTTAAAAACACTATCGTCTCTATTTTAAGCCTCACAACGGAGCAGTGTATCAGATAAGTGATTCATCAAGCCGGCAGCAACCCTAGCTCATCACAGAGGCAGTATGGGAAGGGGGGTGAGGGTTGTACATACGGAGGGGGTAAGGCTTGTTTTTATGGTCTCTGCTATGGTTCACCAGCAGGGCATCTCGGGGTGATGTAATACATACCCACAGGGGATACTGTACACCCCTGATAGATAAACCACCCTGAAGCTCATGGCCGGCCGGGTCACGTGACCCGCGAGTCCTACAGCAGGCGACTGACACCGGCTGCTCTGTTGTGATTTCAGATCACAGATGGACGCTTATGCTCTTGGTGGTGTTTAATTGACTGAAACAATGGGAGAAAGCGCATTACTCCTCGCCTCAAATCAATCCAGCCATTACAGCTCTCAGCAGATTATGAGGCCGTTAGAAGCGGGAAAAAACCTAAGATGGCACCATTAGTTCCTTCAACACATGGAACAAAGCGGCATTCAACAAATATGCCATTCCTGAGACGCCACAGAAGCCTTTCTCAAGATTTATGGAGCTGTTTGACATTCCCTTTAGATATTTCTACAACAGATGGCTATTAAACAAACAAATAATGTATAGTTATACATTAATTCATTAATAAAAAAAATACATATAATATAAAAAAGACTATTCAGCAAAAAGAAATGTTTCTGTAATTATTTGTATGATTATATTCTTTAAAAATCTATTCTATCATTTATATTTATTAAAATATAGTAATATATGTTGGTAAAAAATGTTTAGATATACATTACATAATATTATTTATATTTAATATTAATATATTTTCCCATTTGTTAAGTCAAAATGTCTCTCAAATGTTGTCCATGATCATAATGTGATAATTTTAAGTTAATTTAATACAAATATATTTATAATAAATACCTCACGCACCTGAATCTGTAGCAGATATCATTAAATAAATGTTTAAAATAAATTTAATAATTTATGAATTATTTTAGTCAATTCATTGATTATTTCAGCATTTTTATCAAAAGGAGATGATATCTACTATTCTCGATGACAGACATATCCTCACTTAAGTTCGTTTTCTTGAAGAATAACAGATCCATTTCACACACCAAAAAAACCTCAGGGCAAAAATGATCTCACTGTATTTCAGATGGATATGATTCATCAAAATGGCCGTGGCAGCCATTAAAACTAAGAGAAAGTCGTGAGCAAGCATGTTCTGCATTACAGATTTGGGGAGAAGAGGAATTGTATTATGTTTTTAGCATTAAACACCATCATAACTGTTCAAAACAAGAATTTGGTTTATTAACAAATAAAAAAAAAAAAATCTGTTAAATATAAAATAAATAGGCTATATTTTATATAGAATATTAATATAAACTAAATACATGTTAAAATTATGATTTTTAATCAAATATAGATTATAACTTAAAACAAATATTTAATTTTTTCAATAAATAAAAAATTAATTGCACATCCAAACTGGATAAATAGTCTGACGTCATTAGTTTTGGACTTTTTAGAAGGCAGCAAAATCCCACTGTGAATGTTATGGACTCAAACGAGAATAATCTCAACAACAACATTGCTCAACTTATTTTAAAGACACCACAGATCAAGCTGTAGTCACAAGAAAAGCACCTTAGCAGCAACTCAAAGCTAAAAATAACATGCACAAACCCCTAATAATAGCACTGACAATCCTTCAGCTTTCACATGAAAAAAAATATAATTCACTAGTCAGTCTAAATTATTCAAGCTCATCAAAGCACCAACCACAAACCACAAGCTTCCATGACAAACAGCTCCATGGCAACCTAGTTTCCCTGCCACCTTCTCCAATTCCCAGCAGCGTAAGACAGAAGAAAAGCACGCTCACCTCCATCGCCAGAGCGGCAGTCTGCTGGTCGTAGTGGTTGAGGAGGTTGGGCATGAAGGTGGTGTTGTAGGGAAGATCCTGGCACATCCTGAGGCCAATCGACTCACAGGTGAACATGCTGTGACTGCCCACCGAATCCATGTGGATGCCCAGGCTGCCCGTGAACAGGGACAGAACCAGTAGAGCTCTGAAGAGCCACATCCTTCTCAAAGCTGCATCCACAATATGCCCCATGCTTGAATGGCAGAACACAGCGGGACAGGACTGAGAAGCCAAACGCGAGCACAAGGGTTTATTCTCTACTCAGAATCCCGCCACACCCATACTGTGTAAGGTATACCGCTACGAGCGACCGCTTCCATCTCCTTCCTGTTCGGTCCTCATGGATACCTGATGTTGACCGGAGTCTCGGGTCAGTGCACGCTTTGATCAGAGCCTTTGACAGTCTTATGCATCCTCTCACATGCGTACAGAATCTGCCTTGGGGTGGTCCTCAATGGCTGGCTTTAGGATGTGGCTACGACTGATACTAGATACCTGTAACGACACATATTAAAAGACTCATTTAAAAGCAGGGTATTTGTGAAATACCGACACCACCAGACTCATCCGAAGCTATAAACAAATTAGCCATTTTAACTGGGTTTTAACTTCATTAGTTTTGTGTCTGGCAAAGCCTAGCTTGTAAACGGTTAGTGTAGCAGGAAAGAGCATTTAAACAGCTGTTATAACAGCCGTAAACCAAAACCAACAATCCATTATCTAAGTGAACCTCACAAAAACATAAAAATATATTCACTGTGAAAAATGCTTTAGTGGCTGTCAAATATAAAATAATAATAAAATTATTAAAAAAACTAATTAATGCATTATGGTAGTATCTGTTTTAATTCATTTAATTAATGCTTAATTTAATTAAAAATCCTCTCGTTTCTGAATTACTGTAACGAGAACAAGATTTTCTTGTTTTTAAGTATTGTAAACTCTAAGGAGAACATGTACTTAATTGTCATGAACGTAATGTTTAAAAAGTGTAATGTAAAAAAAATGACTGTAAATAACTGTATATTTTTATTTTGAGTTTAAATGACGATTTTTGAATATGACCAACATGGATTAATTTGCACGTTTTAAACAAAAATGTGTCATTTATTTTATATATATATATACAGTAAGATAAGCTATTAGTGAGTAATTGTAATATGGGCATTATGTACATTACATAATACATTTTCACACATATCACTCAATCCCAACTGTGTTAAATCTGAATTAACAGGAGCCAGTGTAAACACATCCCATCCCCCTTAACAACACGTTTGTGTGAGTCTACAAACACAACCTGCTTCAACCAGCTAGAAAACACACTAACCAGATATGAGTAAAGTCTTCAGAAATAGTCTAATGCGAAAACACAGCAATATACATGATCTAATATTAATTTCAGTGTAAGGTGTAGCACACCTTACATTGCATTACACATACAAACTATCACGAATATTCAGATATTTCACGCAGGATTGCAGTGTCAGCAATGTAACACATTTGATGGGGGCTCCTCATGTCTGAACATTATTCAATACGCAATTCCAGACAGGGACAGCAGAACATATGCGTGATTATATGAAATAAAGGATAAAATCGCATTTATGTAGGTTAAAACTCGTGAATAGTGCGTGCAATATTATGCATGGAAAACTTTACCTTTCCGTGGCAGAGCTCCTCTGGTTTTCTCCATATGACACAATACAGCGTGTCTCTCGCTGTAGATTTACGCAGCAGGTTTGATTTCTGCACCTACAAGCATGTAACACACTTAGACAGTCCTCTTAGACAGTCACGCATCAACACACAAGCTCTGGCTGTTTATTTGCATTGAAACGCTGATGAATGCAAAAATCATAAACTACCACAATCGAGCACATGAAGAGCGTCACGGACGGCTGGTGGCTTTGCATATTCACAGCGAAACTACCGATTCGCCCCACCTTCGGATATTTCTTACGAGACATGACCCTTTCTTCCTCCAGGGGGCGCTCCGTGGCCCAAAAACACAATCCGCCATTGAGTCGCATTCAAATCCACCGACGTGTTTTGCCTTGTTAGAAACGTTTCTCCTTTAAAACATGTAATCGTTTAAATACATGTATGCGACAGATTAGTATCTCACATATAAGTGTGAAACATCTATCACAACTCTTGCTATAAAATTAATTGAAACACTATTTTAGGGTAATCAAAACCGACTCTGATTAGTCCAGGCTTAGAAGCGCTGAGAAAAGTAACATGTACCATGTGAACAAAACCGCCCCGCATTACATTAACAGCGGTGGATAAAATGAAGTATACACGAATAAGAGTACTAAAAACCAGTTTAATTAAAAATACACAGTAAGTTGTGGAGCCACATTGTACCTGTCAAATTGTAGTCATCCTCCTGGCTGCGATCCCCGCCCGTTTTAATGCAGGTTTCATAGTAATTTCCATTCTATTAGTTTAATGCATTTATATATGCCCCCTCCCCAAGACCGAGACACAACTTTAAGGAACTGCGCATGTCTTGGGGACCTGTTTTAAACTCTGGCACAGAGCTAAGGTGCATATTCAAAGAAGTAATTTTAAAACTAATAATTGAGTAAATTCATTTATGACTACATTTCAATAGATAACAAGGTTTCTGGCTCTGAAACTCTGAGTGAACAGCAGATGTCCAGCAATCCAACAGGTGCAGTGAAGTGAATGAGGTCAGCTTTACCATAACACTAAGAACACAACATCAACTTACATGTGCAACCAAACAGAGCCAGCATGAGATCAGTGTTTTTCCAATCTATAGCACCAAAGTAGGTCGTTAGAAAACCTTTGTCCACCAAGAACTTTTGTGCGAATTTTTGAGCATTTTAAAACGACATTTTTAATGTTGTAAATTACAGTTTAAATAATTATTCAGAAAACTACTAAAAGTGTAGCAAAGGTGTCAATTCATTAGGCTTATTATGTTTGACTCAAGTGTGTCTCTGTTCACAGTTTAATCAGAGACACTGAACTATCAGAGTCAACCCCAAATCCAGCATAGAGGGGTTCAGTGAATGTAGTGTTGAATGTGTGTCAGAGACGCTCTGGAAGGACAGATGGTCGGCCGACCAGTCCAGATAAACTCCTACTCTGTTAAGAGAATGAAGGGACAGATATATATGTGGTAAGGTGGGTGACGTATTTCCATTTTATTGGCATATGATCGCCCACCTTTTAGCCTATCGGAGGTGCTTCTGGTGGTATTTAAGGCGGGAGTTA
>JAUMHI010000061.1:1870556-1920444 GCA_032359435.1 Enteromius unitaeniatus
ATAAAAAAAATAAAAAAAAAAAAAAAATATATATATAATGAAAAATATCGAAACATGTTCTTGTTAATGTGATGAACTACACTCTGCTTCTGCCTTCATCAATCCACTAAAAATCACCAAAACACCAGCTGACTAAAACACATTAAGCAAAACTAATGTGAAGTTAGCGAGAGGAAAAGCTCCTGCAGCATCTGAGTGCAGATATTACAGACACTCAATCTAATGCAATGACATTTTCAAAATGCATTTTAAGTGTCCAAATACGTTTGGGAGAAACTGTATCTGGCACTAATGGGGTTCATTTCTCACCAGCGCAGGCGTTCAGGAAGAGCCAGTCACTTCTCCGCATCCTGTTCCGGATCTGTTTGAGTTTTTTAAAGTCCGCCTCCTGCTCGTTATCGCTGCCCACCGCTCCCGACGCCAGCTCGATCTTCACCTCCGCCTGCCCTTTACACGTAGGCGGAGAGAGTTTCCTCGTCCTGCCCCTGCTCACCCCCCCTCCCCCCGTTGTCCTCAGGTTATCCCGCTCCTGCTCGTTCACTATCGACGGGGACGTGGCGCTCTCTGCCTCCGAATCCTGCTGAGGCGTCTCGGGCGAGCCGCTGGGTTTCGGGTGGTCGCAAACCACGCACCTCAGACTCTTTGGCCAGTTCTCATAGGTGCAAGCCGAGCACGGCCAGCGCTGCGCATGCATGTTGAGCCGATTCCGGTCGTTGTACTCCTCGCACGGATCTGAAGTGACTGGAGTAGGTCTGGGCCCCGAGTCTGAGGTCTGTGGGGCTTCGGAGGGACTGAGCGGGGCGTGTTGAGAGCCCTGCTGCCTCTGACTGAGGCACTGCGTGCAGCGGATTGCGCGGGGCCAGTTCAGATAGGTGCACATGTGGCAGGACCATTTGCTGCTGGTCTCAGGCAGCTCGTCGGCGATCCGCACCCGAGGACGGGCGCTGGAGTCGGGGCAGATGAGCTGGGTGCTGCAGAGCTGCGGGTCCAGGCTGGAGCTGCTCTTGAAGGGTTCCTCGGTGATGATGGGAGCGTTGTGCCTTTGGGCCCGACACATGGTGCATTTGATGGCGGACGGCCAGTTCTCGTAGGTGCAGTACTCGCAGCTCCACTTCAAGCCAAAATCTGTCATCCTCGCTTGCACCGGTCACCGCAGCTGATCGCCCCCCCCCTCCCTCCCTCCCTCCCTCCCGCTGGTCCTCCGTTCTTCACCTGCTTTCACTCGCTCACACTCACAGCGCCTCCAGCTTCTCCTGCAATGGTCACAGAGAGGCAAAGTTTAGTTCTTTCCGGGGAAAGAGCTATGCTAGGATTTATAAGAAAGGATGTTGATATAAAGTCGGATCCAAAAAAAAATAAAAAATCTAGAAAGACTCTAAACCTTTAAAATTTTTTATTACAAATATATTAAAATAAATATAATATGTTTTAATAATAAAAGTTTGCAGTCATTATGTTATATTTAAAGAAAGTAAAATTCATTCAGTTGATCAAAGGTGATACTTTTGCATCGTTACAAATTCTGTTTTTCTCAAAAATAGATAAGCATATGATCAACATAATGATAATGATAAATAAATAAAAGTAAAAAAAAATAAAATAATAATAATTACAGGCATATTAAAGTCATAAGTGACAGTTTAAACATTTGTAATGTCCCAAAAATATTTTTTTAATATAACTGGTGTTTTTCTTTATAGTCATCAATCCTAGAAAAAACTGTATCATGGTTTGCATGATATGAACTGTTTTCAACAACGAATGTTTCTTGAGCAGCAAATCAACATCATATAATGATTTCTGAAGGATCATGAAGACTGAATGCTGAAAAAAAAAAAATCACAGGAATAAATTACATTTCATTCAAATGTATTACATTTAAATTGTAATAATACTTCACAATACTACTCTTTTTATAGTAATTATATCGATCCCCAAAACTTTATTTAACTTTGATTGAATTTTAGAACGCTATTTAACTTGTCCCCTTTCGCTATAATTTGATTTAATCCACAAGTTGAAGAAAAACCTGATGATGCATGTAATGCAGCAAGGTTTGAGAATGTTCCAAGAGCATCTTGTGCTTCAATGGACCTTTTGTACAAAGGACTTACATGGTCGATGTCACAAATTTGCTTACATTTGATTACTGACCTAGAAATAGTGCAGGCTATTTTTACATTTACCATTTTCTTTAATTGTCAAAATCCTAAATTCCAGATTTTCAGTGTGACCTTAATTATTTTGGATGCCACTTTAATACATTCACTCACAATGAAATACAATACTTTTTCTTAAATAGCAGATAAAAATGTGGTGGTCACTTAAGTACTAAATACAAACATTCCCCTGCATTATCATCGGGCACTAATTAATGTTTCCTTTTTAACTGGCTTTGACTATTTATAAATTCCAATGTAATTGATGATGACAAAAAGCATGTATTTTAAAGGGTTGACAAAATAAACAAAGCCTTGAAATCAGCATGCATAGCATAAGTATATTCTGTGCTCTTCTCCACGTCTCTTTATACAGTATCTCTTTGTCATGTCTTTTCATTCACACGTTTCTCCCTCTTTGTGAATGATCTTAATCTTTCCATTTGCTACTGTAATAAAAAAAAAGCACAATACAATTTATTCTGAAAGGCTTTTTAAGCCAGAAGTTGTTTAGGACTCTGGATTATTCCTGACAGTCCAAACAGGTGGGCAACGACAGAGATGAATCCAGCTCACTGGGGCAAACGGTCACATCCTTTGACCTACATTCCTACACTCTCATTTGGTTATTGGACTAGATTTTGGTTATTAACATTTGTTTAAAAAAAAAAAAAAGAGACATTTTTTTCATGATGGCCTAGATTTCCCTGACTATGGTGGTAACATGATACAGTGATGTTATATAGAAGTGTGGTAATGAATGATTCACATACACTTACAACAGAATTTACATAACATTTTGAAGTCTGTCAAACAATATCATGCTATTGTAAGGTAAATATATGGTAAGGTGTAATATATATATATATATATATATATATATACACACACACACACACAAATCAAGCCAGTTTCAGAAGACAAATTAATTAATAATCCAAAACAAACCATTACATGCACTGAAGTCTGAAAGTTTGAAGTAGGCTATCATATATTTTTGTACGCATATGGCCGTTTCTTTGACTAGGTGCACTTTTAGCCTTGTGAAGTCGAAAAAGAACACAAATATTGTTCAAAAGTTACATAACACAGTGTTATAAGTTTAAATCATTTGTCTAGTTCTGTAAGAGTACAAACTAAGATTACAAGAGAAATTGATAATATTTTAAATTATTTCCAACTTGTAATGAACAAATGTCATTTCCACATCTCAAATACATTTAAAAATATAATAACTTATGACACTTAAGAACTGAAAAGAATAAACTAGTTTTACCAGTTTTTCCACAATATGCAACAATTAGAAATTTGTCAGTGGGATAAATTAACTCCCCCAAGGACCAAATGCTGAACTGTACACCTGTCACTCTCTAAAAGTTAATATTGGTTTGGGTAAGAGCTTATTAGAAAATAAATAACTTGATTTTTTATATTAAGTAGAGCATGATCTCATTAATTGTGGATAAATTCTTAATGCATGATGAGAACTTTTTAATTTTCTGGTAAAAATTGGTGTGTGGTGGTGGAAATGAAACAGTAGTGAAACAGTAAATGATATTTATTAGGAAAAGTCTTAAAGGGTTACTTAATCCAAAAATGACATTTTGTAATTAATCACCTACCCCCATGTCGTTTCAAACCAGTAAATGTTTTGTTATTCTTTGGAGAGATTTTTGAAGAAAACCAGGAGCCTTGTGACTGTCCCATAGACAGCCAAACAATTACCACTGACAAGGTGCAGAGAAGTAAGAAAGAAGTCGTCTGAATGCTCCATCTGCCGTCAGTGGTTCAACCGTAATACCATGAAGCTACAACAAATCGTTTGTATGAAAAGAAAAGAAAAATAAGGGGTTTATTTAACAATACGGCATGTAGAGTCACTGTATCGCCATTTTGTAGATCATCTGGTGAACGCACACAACGTACAGAACTGTGTAGTTGATAGCATATACAGAATGATATCCAAACTACGGTGACGTTCTGAATCTTTGAACAAACTTGCCAGTTTTGTTTTCTTTCCATACAGAAAGTATTCTTGGCACAGTCACAAGCCTCCCGGCTTTCATAAAAAATATCTTAAATTGTGTTCTGAAGATGAACAAAGCTTTAACGAGTTTGGAATGACTTGGGTTAGTGATTAATGACAAAATTATCACTTTGGGAGGAGTAACACTTTAAACTTAAAACTCTCATTAAATTTAATTCACAAAGTCATTAAACATAACAACACCTGTTTTTAGTGTAGTGCTGAGTTTGATGTCTAAAACGGATGTCTCACAGATGAGCTGTTACAGTGAATACTGTAAATAACTGACACAACTCATGGCAAGGCAAAAAATTTATCATCCCTTAGTAGCCAAATAAAATAATATAAATACACAAAAGTATTGTAATACATTAGAAGACAAAAAGTACTACCGAACTCTACTCTCGCAATCCATATCAATAATACCATACCATAAATGTCATTTCCACCACATGCTGTCTTGAGGAAAGTGTGCTGGAAATGACATTTATGTGATTATTTGTGAAAAGTGGAAAATAGCTTCACTGATTAGCTTTGAATCAATACTTAGCATTTCATGTATGCAAAATACGGTCATTTAACTTAAAATGTTTAGCTTTTCAAAAATGACCTTGAAGGTACAGCCTGTTTGGAAATGACGTAGAATAAATATATTTACTGATCAAGCAATATTTAGCTTGATTTTTCTTCCTTTTTTGTTGATGAAAATGTACATTTCACTCCACGTTCAACATGCGCTCCAACGTCACTGAACATTTCCACAGAAACCATCTAAATAATCTTTAACACAAACTTTTTAAAAGGAAATTACAGTGTTGTGGTGGAAATGACACCAATACCGTGCGACATTTTATATTTTATATAAAAAGTATATTGCCACAAAAAGTTCAATATTGCTAGTGGTCTCATATTAAATACTACAATGAATTTTAATTATTTTACTAGCTAAGAGTTACCAGATAAATCATATTTAAAAAAAAATATATTTTCATACTCAAAGTTTAAGTGATTAAAGTGACTAAAACAGTGATTTTGACCCCTTTAAGGAGCTTGAAAAGTATGGGGGAAAAATTATATGTATTTTTAAAAATATGACCAAAGGCCATAAAAATGCACCTAGTTGAAGAAACACACATATATGATAATGAACCACTGATACTATAGATAATACTGCATACTTTGTCTCAAAAACATTATTAAGACAATACAAGCTTTGCCTTACGATTGTTTTGAAGGGTCATAATCTGTCAGTTAGGATAGTGAGCTGTCAAACTGCTGGACTCGCCTCTGACACCGCAGAAATGTGCTTTAGTTATCTCAGGAGGCTTTGACATACCTCTTCTTACACGACTGGAAACCGGACTATAACGGTGAGAGGACTTCTTCTATAACGGGCGCTGGAAATGGAATGTCAGAAGCATTTCCGCCGCTACAATGTATAAAGTTCAAATGTATACAGCTGAAATGTATCCAGCACAAACTGATACATTGTAAACACTCTCGGCTGGCTTCGGAATTCCACACCAAGGTGTCGATTTTACCCGAACTACAACAACACCATAAAAGAGCTCCGGTGTTTGTATCTGCACTGTAAATAAACACAAACAGCTACTTCACCGTGGACTGTACACTGCCTATTGACATTTGCACTTCCTTAAATTACATGTAAATAGTGCATTAATAAATATTTCAAAAATAAATATAGGCGAGCATTTCAGGAAACTAAAAAATAAGGTGCATTAATTTGCCCTGTTGCATATAGTGTTAACGTTACAGTGATTTTACAGAAATATCAAGGCCCTTACCTGTCTTTGCCCTCCACACTTCAGTTTGCAAACACTACCGTTTCCGAGTTCGCCCTTCTGCACACCGAACGTCTGTCCTACCGAAACCCAATCCGATCGGGTCCAAATCCAGCTCAGCACCGACTATCTACCGCGACAGCAGGGCGATCCTGCGGCCGAACACCCATGTTATTTCTCTCCCTTCCTCTGAAACCCCCGAGCACCACCGCGATCTTCGGATCAAAGCGGGTTTTAGTGCTTTTTAAACACCGGAATTCCCATTTCTGTTGCCGATGTGACTGGCTCTAATGGCGGCGGCACAGGAGCGGGGGGTAAACCAAAATAAACCTACTCCGGAGATACTGGTAGGAGGGATATCACCTGGATCAGCGGGAACATATGATTGGTTCTCGCTCCGTAAACACCGTGGAAACCAATGAGGGCGCATTTCTTTCGTTAAAGGGCTTCATGGCAAACTTCCTTCATAAGCAATAACAATCAGGAAACCGTAGCTATTTGTCCGCCATGTTGGCTCTAAAAGTATCAGGGATGGAATATTAGGTTTCACTCTGGAGTGGAGCCAAAATGGAGTGTGTTTCGTATGTTCGGCTCCTCTGCCAAGGCCAGGGGGATGATGTCATCGTTTCAGAAAGATCTACCGCAGCATCATCTGCAGTGACATAAGGGCAGTTTTTCAATGAAAACAAAAATAAAAGAGTTGACAATATACCTCCAGGGCTGTTAGATTGTTCTGCGTGTAACTCTTTTATGTCAAAACAATAAATGAAAAGCCCAGTGGCTGGTTTTAGCTGAACAGTGAGTTCCATGCACTAATTTATTTAGTAGATTCTTTTATTATTATTATTTTTAAATCAATGTATTTGTTTTATGAAGTCAAGACTGTTTGCATTGGAACATATATTTAATGTTTTCCCCTACATTTTTGATATCTTCTAATTATTATTATTATTATTTTATTTTTGTGAACATTCAGTCTGTTTTAATTTAGCTTTAGATTAGTCGTGACCAGTGAAACTACACTCTTATGCCAGCAGATATTCTTGTTTTAATCAATTAAGTAGAATAGCCGAATAATGTAAATATCCCGTTTAGTTGCATCAGAAGCAAAGCGCAACTTTGTCTCCATCCAGTGGTTTATAAACTAATGCAAATGTCTAAAATGAAAATTTCATGTTACTATATATTATGCATAAATGTTTATTTACGCACGAATGTTTGTTATATTAGTACATGTCATATTTGCATTGGAACAATATTTTTACGACTTATAAATGTTAAAAATACTCTTCAAATGATAATTTCCGTATTAAATGTATGTAGTTTTTTTTTGACCAATAATCTTTCTCTCCTAATTAGCGTCGGTCACATGACACCTCGAGCGCCAGGTAATGCCTAAAGTCTCTGATTGGCTGATTGCACTGTCTGCGCCAATCAAGTGCGTTTCTCAGGTTAAAATGGCTGGACTGTTGACAAATTAACAATTTACCCATTTAGACATCCTCTATGTTGTTCATGGCCGAATCAAAATTACATATAAATAAGTTGTAACTCGAAATTAGATGTGAATGAGCCAGTTTTAACCGAAAAAATCAAGGTTGCGCCTACGACCATTAATACACACCTGGATTTGGTGTCTAATGAAGCGAAAACAAGGTGACTAATAATAATACAACGATTAATGGAAATAATCAGTAAAATTTGTACTGTTAAGTGATTAATCGCAAATAATCGTTTCCAAAATAAAAGTTTATGTGTGTGTGTGTGCTTTGTATATTTATTATGTCGATATAAACACACACGTGGAGCATGTATACATTTAAGAAATTTTAAATGTTTATATATTAAATAGATTTATATATCTATAATGTAAGAATATAAATATTTTAATGTATATGCATATAAATATTTCCTAAATATATACAGAATGTGTGTGTATTTATATATACACGTACATATGTTAAACAAAAACCTTTATTATGGATGCGATTAATCATCTTACTGGTATTTGATTTTGCCTAATCATTTGATGTAGTGTTGAAATGTTGTGCAAAAATCTGATATTTTGATACCAAAAATAATAAAAACTGCCATATTAAACATTATTTTCCCATTAATTGTTTAAAGTGCTGTTTTGTATGCTCTCTTAACTCTTTAAATATTGAAAACTGTCATCAGATACCATCACATACCATTCTTCTACACAGTAGCTTTTGTAGAGAGAGGAAAAAAAGTCTATTTTGAGAGGGATATGAGGAAACAAGTGAGATTTTAATATTTTCAGTTAATTGTATACATTGTAAAGTTACAATATACTAAATCTGTGTATGTTCCTGCAAAACGACACTCCTCTCTCTCGGATGTAGTGCATCAGCTTTCAGAGTTCTGTTTCCTCTCTCATCTGTAGCCACACCCACCGGGGGCCCCACAGTGGGAGCACCACCCCTCTCCAGCCAATGGTAGTGCAGCACGGCCACTCCATCACTCCTCAGTTTCCAAGGTAACTGGGCTGCTCTCCTGAAAGGCGCTACATCATCAGCATCCGTCCAGCTAGGGCTGCTCGAGGCAGGCAGCCCTGCAGTGGATCGTATAGCAGGCACCTCCCTCACACACCGCACTGGATGGAAAAATGGAGTAGATAGTGTTATGGTGAGTACCCGGCTTCTGTCTTCTGCTGCTGTGAGCTGCCGCTGTTCTTATTTATTTTAATAAAAGCAAGGGACATTTGAACACATTTGAATGTGATATGATACTAGCAAGAGGGTTTCCATCTGAAGGCAAATTGTGGAGAGGGACAGTATTGTTGAAGTGGCCTGCATAGGAAGGACCTGACGCATGCACAAATGCTATCCACTACATACATCGGAGCCTTTTGAAGCCTGGAGAGAGGGTTGTTTTCTTTTGGCACTATTTCTGTCTGTAAGGTCGTGAATGTGAGCATGTCAGCGTTTATTCTCCACCCTCCTTACAATGAAGCATGGCCCTGTGTTTTCAGCTCAATAGCCCTGCGTGTTTGTTCGTGCTAAGCACGTTACTGGGAGAATAGCTCCTCTGGTGCATGTGTGGATCTTTAGGATGCTGCAGGGTTTAACGGTGCATGTGGTCCGGCGGGCACGCCTGTGTCATTGCTTGGTCATGGTTCTCTCTCCTTTAGATGCTGCCTCGTCACCTTGGGCCCAAACACACCCTGGAGGTGGTTGTGCATGAGAGATGCTCTTGAGTTGTTCGAATTGTTTTGCTTTCTTCTTGATAAGGCTGCATGTGCGAGTCCTAAGGTGTGGTGTTGCACCACAGGCTTAGAATTAGCATTCATGTTTAACGTGGACAAGTTAACTTGGTGGAAAGGGCAATTTGGCTTTATATGGAATTGTAACAATACTATATCAAGTACTCATCATATAACAATATGCATAGCAATTTTACTGTACATTACATATACGGTGAGTGCGCTATAAACACAGCTGTATTTAGTAAAATGAAAATGTTTTAATGTAATGCCATATTATCAGTATATCAGTAAATACCAGAAATTAACATTTTGTGGTATTTGGGAAGAATATATGTTTGCTTTGATGACATCAGCATTCTCTAGCTGGTATGAAATCTGGTGATCATGTTATCTAGGATGATTAAATTATTATTTTTTATTTCAGTTGAGCTTTTTTATGGAATTTTATGGAATTTTTATTGAAATATCTGCCCAGTCTCATATAAATCTATCTATCTATGAGAGAGATAGAGAGAGAGAGAGACAGAGAAAGAGAGAGATATTTATTTCAATCTCTTACCCCAATGAAATAATTACTAAATAGACTAAAATTATAAACATGTGCATTGTGAATTATGTAATAATAAGAGAATAATTTAGCTTATTGCTGACTTATTTAAGCACTTAAAAAGAAAAAGAATAATTTTTCCAAACAGAAGTGTGTGTTAGTCAAATCAATTATTTGCCTATCTTGATGTAATGAATAATGTACTAGGCCGTATTCCCAGTTTATGTGATCATGTAGGTGTAGAATTGGTAGGTAGCAATAAATTACGCTTTTGGTGGGCGAACAACTTAAAGGGAAGAATTAATGCAAAAATGCAGTAGATATAATGGATTTGAGTCTGGTACTGATTTTTGATTATTTTATTTTTGTCCTTACAGTGTGCTTGTTTTCTGAAATCTCCTAGGATAACTGTGTATTTCAGTTGTGTGGCTTTAGGCACTGTTGCAGTTGGGTTTTGGGAAGTGATTCCTCTGTGATTCACCCCTCCCTCTCCCACGAGATCCCTGTTTTATTATGGTGATGAGGGTTTGTGCTTATAAGCAGGGTTAGACGCTTGCCTGTGTCTGTGTTTGAGTGTGGAAGGCAGGGGTTGGGTGGCGAACAGAGCCCTCTTTTCTACAGCATTGACCCCTGTTATATAGACCAAGAATATTCTGTGTAGCTGTCTGCTTTTGTTGCACTGCAAGCCCTGAACACAAAAATGCTCTCTAAGCTTGTTATGACGGGGACCAGATGACCCAGAATACTAGTGTTGGGTGAGATTTGTGATCTTGAGAGCTGAGGGCACAGCTACGGCCTTTAGCAGCGTGTGAAATTAGCACAAGCATGATAGAAATGTTGTATAGTTTTGGCAAACCAGCCTGCTTTCACGGCAGATTCTGGCATTGTAAAGTGTAAATAAGCTTTTTAAGTGCCAAACCCAAATGCAATTTAAGCCTGATTTGAACTACGGTTTGTTTGTGTTTCTAAATAATGATTTATTTATTGTTGGCTTTTTTTTACCTTGGTAATTTCTTATTTGGACACAGCGTGCAGTCAATCTGTCTCTGTATCATGTCCGCACACTTCTGTCATCATTCAAACATAATGAGAGCAGCTGCCATGTAACATCACCACCCAGGGTGTGGCAGCAGCCGCTCGGGTAATTATTCTCTGTGAGATTTGAAATATATTTAATAATGCTTCAAAAGATGGTTATGTTGAATTTATCATCCTTAGTGTTAAATGTTTCAATATCAAGCAGCAGGGGAAAACTTTATTGAATTTAAATCAATAATTCATCAATAATGTTTCCAATATAAATCGCTATGCAGTGAATGGGTGCCGTCAGAATGAGAAACCAACTAATAAAAACATCACTATAAGTAATCCGCATACATTCTGTCCATCAATTAATGTCTTGTGCCGTAAAAAGCTATGCATTTGTAGTAAACAAATCTATCAAGATATATGCTCAATGAACAGTCAAATACTGCCTCAGAATTACAGAGCTAAATTTCTACAATTCAAAAGCTATTGTAAACGTAACAAAATTTTCTAAAGTAAAAAAAACACAATAATATCTGTTGTCTGTTGACGGTTTCTTATCCAATACTTTTGAAACACACTAATATAATGTATATAAAGAGTAGATTTTCCTGCTTGTGACCATGAATTGGACCATGATAAGACAGTCAAGACTTGCATTGAAGGAGGGACCCTAGTCTAGAGCAGAATTTGGGTGGGCCTTTTTGTCATTGAGCAAACACTTAACAACTATCCAAAACAACTTAGCAACTGCACGGCAGCATGTTGGCATCCAGCCACAACAACGTAGAACTGTGACTGTCAGCAGGGACCAAGGTCATTAAAATTAAAAATATCCTAAATACATATATATACACGACCATTCAAAAGTTTGAGACCAGTTAGATTTAGTGTCTTATGCCTATAAAGACTGCATTTATTTGACCAAAAAAATACAGTAAAAACAGTAATATTGAAATATTATTATGGATATATATTTTAATATTTATTATGGTTTTATATTTTAATACACATTAAAATGTAACTTATTCCTGTGATGGCAAAGCTGAATTGTTCAGTGTCATTGCTCTAGTCTTCATTGTGACATCAATGTTGGAAACAGTTCTGTATAGGACCAGTGTTTTGGAATCATGGTGATAAAAGCAAGAGCGACTGTTTTGATTTGTTTTGTTTTTTCATAAAAATATATTTTATATACAGTGGGTACGGATAGTATTCAGACCCCCTTAAATTCTTTGTTATATTGCATTTGCTAAAATAAATAATTTTTATTTTCTTTCTCATTATGTACACACAGCACCCCCATATTGACAGAAAAACACAGAATTGTTGACATTTTTGCAGATTTATTAAAAAAGAAAAACTGAAATATCACATGGTCCAGAATTTGCGTATTTAGTAGAAGCACCCTTTTGATGGAATACAGCCATGAGTCTTTTTGGGAAAGATGAAATAAGTTTTTCACACCTGCCATTCCTCCTTGCAGATCCTCTTCAGTTCTGTCAGGTTGGATGGTAAACGTTGGTGGACGGCCATTTTTAGGTCTCTCCAGAGATGCTCAATTGGGTTCAAGTCAGGGCTCTGGCTGGGCCACTCAAGAACAGTCACAGAGTTGTTGTGAAGCCACTCCGTCGATATTTTAGTTGTGTGCTTAGGGTCATTGTTGGAGAGGCGTCCGTCAGGCCACTCTGAAGCAGGTCGACTGTGATGGTAAAGTGACTTTTAAAATCGTTTTTCCTTTGCGAGGTTCAGGAGGGTCATGTTGCCATGGCAGCAGTAGTAATGAACTTGCTCAATACCTCAGTGTCCTCAACCTTTAACCGCATTGATGATTGAGGTTAAGGGTTAACACTGTATTGATCAGAAACAAGTCAAAACTGTCCTGTAGAAATGATGGACAGTTAAAAAGAGCTTCCAAAAACATTCAGTAGTAATAGGGCCACAGCAGGGCTCATTGTGCTTTGACATCATGTCACATGTCATAAAATACATGCGGTCAATAGGTGCATTACTATGGTAAAGAGTGGTGTGTAAAACTGCATGAGCTAATGTTTATAATAATTCAAATTCATATGCTCTGGTCTGTGGGAGTATTTGGAGAAACCCTTTGAAGCATATATTTAGCTTTTAAATCATGCACTTTAACTTTAGCCTTAAGTTAGTCAATTAGACCGGCCCTGTAGAGTTTGTCATTTTGTCTTCACAGAATAGCATGATAAACAAGGACACATTTATTTTCTAGAGTGAGAATAAAACTACTTTATGGAAATGTTAGCCTCACAGGGTCTCTATGACCCTCATATGTATAAATAAAAGCATGTTTCTGCTGACTCATACAGGATATTGCTCTCGCCCTCCTTTCAGAAAGTGGATGTGAGTTAGTGTAACCCAGAAAACATGTAGACGTGTCTTGACTGTGATTTCTTCACTTATTTTAACATGCTGGGGGCTTGTTGTCCCAGCCACACTCTTTACAGAATTAAATATCAGGAAATGTCAAGGCTTTTTGATATATACTACTAAAATTGTATTACATTTTATATTGGTTTTTATGTATAATTCTATTTAATATTTTTACAAGAAACAGGTTTTGGGTACTCAAACAAAAGGGTGGATCCACCACATTTATTCAGTGATATTCACAGGAGAAATGAACTATGATTGTTTTTTTTGTTTGTTAAACATTATGTAAATGGACTGTAAAACAGTGACCGAAAAAAGACACTATGAATAATAGAAGAAAGGTCTTCTTTCTCTAAAATGGTGGATGTCGCAGTTTGTGAGGTCCTTGCTTAGGGTTAATAAATTATTAAAGTCCCCTGGATACTTCACAGACACAGTCGTCTCTGATTTGACCAGCTATTATGCAGCTCATTTATCCATTGGAAGTGTAAAGCTGTGATTATATTTCTATCTGTGTAGATATTGTATTGTGCTTCTGATTGTGGGTTTAGGAATAATTAAGGTGCATTTCTAGATCTTAAACCTTTAAATGCCAAAATATTAAATATTAGTTAACATCTGATGCATGAGCACATGAGTACAAATGTCTCTGAGCAGCCCCAGAGTCCCAATACATTTTTTTGTTTGAAGAAAGCTGTTGCTAAAAGGATAGAATCTGAACATGAGCTGTCTCGTCTGACCTCAGCATCTGGTGTAGGTCAAGGTCAGAGGATACAGAAGCAGAAGGGAGTGAGTGGATGTGATAGATACACAAATGTTC
This sequence comes from Enteromius unitaeniatus, assembly GCA_032359435.1. Classification (NCBI taxonomy): domain Eukaryota; kingdom Metazoa; phylum Chordata; class Actinopteri; order Cypriniformes; family Cyprinidae; genus Enteromius; species Enteromius unitaeniatus. The sequence goes on from JAUMHI010000061.1 coordinate 1,884,569, forward strand.
TGCCAGGAACGCTGCTGCAGGTGTATGACTCTGAAGGGTAATGAACCGTGAGCTGGCAGCATTTTTTTTCTCTATCATTCATCCTGCAGCCTCAATCATTACTGTATAGGCTCTCTGTGTTCAGCCAGAATGCGACGACCAGAGGACTTTAGCGTAATGGTGCTTAACTTGCCAGAACATCCACACTTTCTTCAGTAAGCGTAAAATTAAGTTTCTTCAAAGAAAAGATTACTCAGAAATGACTATCTACAGAAAATGTGCTCACCCAGAGGCCATCTAAGATGTAGATGAGTTTTTTTTCATCAGAATATTTGGAGAAATTTAGCTTTACATCACTTGCTCACTAATGGATCCTCTGCAGTGAATGGGTGCCGTCAGAATGAGAGTCCAAACAGCTGATAAAAACATCACAATAATCCACAAGCAATCCATCAGTTAATGTCTTGTGAAGTGAAAAGCTGTGTGTTTGTAAGAAAAGAAAACGTGTTTTAACTTTAAACTTTCACTTCTGGCTAAACACCAGTGATAAAGTCCATTACTTTTTTACGTCCTCTCTCACAGCAAAATCTGCCAACAGAACTGGTCTAGAACTGGTTTGATTTGTTTAGACAGTTTTTTGCTTTTAAATGGTCCTTTTTCCAGAGGATTTTGTATTTTGATGGAAGCAGTGGCTACAAGTTAAACATTTTCAAATAATGCTGTTTTTTTTTTTTATTCATTTATTTTACTTTGCATTTCACATTAATTAATAGACTGGAGTAATATGGCTTACTGGTGAATTGCCATTTTTTATCAGCTGTTTGGGCTCTCATTCTGACGGCACCCATTCACTGCAGAAGATCCGTTAGTAAGCAGGTAATGCAATGTAATTTACTCAAAACTGTTTTTCACCCAAATCTTGGATATGCGGAAAATACATTTTTTAGGTGAATTATTCCTTTAATTATGCTATTACGTTACAGCTCTGTTTGCATAAAAACGCTTCAGAGCAGGATTTTTATGCAAATGTAAGACAGCCACTTAAGATTTAAGATTTAAAACGATGTAGTCTTGCTTAGAGTTCTCTATTTCATGTAAGAAGCTCATGTAATTCTATCAGAATTGAATGCTCCCGTATAAACCGCTTTATCCTGATGTCTTTTTTTAATTCTTTAGTTTTTGCTTCGTTTCTTGAAGATGTAAGGTACATTTTAGCAGGGGGGCAAATGTCTGCAACGTATCTGCTTGTGGATACAATTAATAATTCAGTGGATTTGGGACAGAGCCCCAGAGAGAAGAATGCTACTTACAGAGAGTTTCAGGCTTTACACTGTATTTATAAGCAGGTGTTCTACTGTAGACTTCTGTAGACTGTCTTTCTCCTGTTTGACATTGCGAAGTGACACAGCAGAACTAGATTGCTAACATTATAATCATCAAAGCTGTCTTATCTGCAGGCACACAATATTGATATCTCCTCTGATTTTTTATGGGATGTCTACCCAGAGGAAATTTTATTGATCTGAGGTTGCTACTGAGCTTATGAGACTTAATTGAGTCACCAGTTATGTTTTAAGTATCTACTTTGTTTCAGATGTTTCTCTTAAAATTCCTTAAGAGAAATAAACACATCACTGAAAAAAACTGGTTCAAAATTGGTTGAAAAAATGTTCATTCAGGGATTGCTAGTAAATTTCACAAGTATTGAATATTTGATTACATTTCTACGTCAACATTAAATGTTTAATTCAGTGTATTTTTTTGTGAAATTTACTGGCAATTTTTGAGTGAAAGGTTCTACAGCACAAATGTTTTTTTTTCACACACAAATTATTACAAAGAATTCATAAGTAACACATTCTTAGACTATTTGTAGCAGTTTTATGTTGTTGAGATGTCTTCTGATCTTATTTTCTGATGAAAGCAGGAGACTTGAAGAAATAGTTCACCCAATAATGAACTGTTAGCGTTTAATCGCCCTCATCCTAAACTAAACTATTTTTTTTGTACAACAAAATGATACAGCCCCAGGTTATGATATATTTTTTGCATAGGAAAAAAAACAGATGCGAGTAAGTAATTTGGGTTCAGAACATTTTCATTTTTTAGGCAAACTGCTTTAAGCATGTCTCTTTGCTCTTCATTTAATCTCTTGATTGGCTCCCTCTCGTTACAGATGGGGTGTCATGTGGAAACGGCCCCTCTATAACTCAAATGATGCCAGTCATAGTGAATCACAGCCTGACTGGAAATAGGTTTTAAATGCAGTTAGAAGGTTTAATGTGGGTGTTATGGGATTATTAGAGCCGCACTCTATAGAGACTCAACTTAGCCACACTGCCATCATTCACTCCCAGCGCTGCTCCGCACATCTCTATTGATTCTGCTTCACTCGTTTATCTAAACCTGCATGAAGTATACCATCTCAGCTATTCACAGTGACTTCTGACCCTCAACCTCATTCTGATGCTAAATAAAGAACTTTCTGCATAAAGACTGCTGAGAATATGCACAGTCACCTTCTGATATTTGATGCCATTGGCTCTGTTGTTGTTGGAGCTAGACCTGTCACGATTTTGTTGTGCGAAATATTAATATATTAATATAATATATTAATTATTAATTTAATTATTAATTAAATTAATATAAACATAAATAATTGCAAAAGCCAAATTATTTTCATTTTAAGATCATTTTTATTTTACTGCTATTAATACAAGAACAAAGCCTGTTTAGGCCAGTAAATGTTGAATTTTTAACATTTTTACTGCACTATCAGGAAAAAAGATACAAACCTCATACTGGGATTGGTACCTCTTTGAAAAGGTACACCTTTGTACATTAATTACCCCTAAAATATTGGTATCTTAAAAAAATATTATTCCCTACGTATTCGAAAAAATACTCCCCCAGTTTTGTATCTTTATTATGAGCTTGTGGTAATTTTTCTGGAGATCTGAACTTTTTTTCTAAACTGACAAATTAGTAGACGCATTTAAAAAGTGCTCAATTTTGATTTATTATTTTGGAATTTTTTCATATTTCAATTCTTTATTTGGTTCCTTCATTTTATGAAGTCGACCGTCTTAGTCTTCCGTTAATATTTTTATTAAATTGTGAAAATAATGTTTCCAAACAGGTTTCCCAAACATTAAGAACATTTTCAAAATGCTGTCACAAAGACATGCATATGATTTGTCAGGGCATCTATTTCAGTAATATCCATCAGCAGTGCTGGGGAAAGTTACTTTTAAAAGTAATGCATGACAATATTGTGCTACTCCCTAAAAAAAGTAACTAATTACGTTACTATGTTACTTTTTATGGAAAGTAATGTGTTACATTACTTTTGTATTACTTTTTAAATATGGGCAGAGCTTGAGTGTTTGTTTTCTAATATAAGAAGCTCTATTTATAGCAAATGCAATAGCACTCCAAAAAGTATCACGAATAAACCTCAGGCTGTAGAAAAAGTAAATTCACATCTGTAAAGTAGAATACAAAAGAAAGTTTAATACCCCTTAAAAATAAAAAAAATAGCACAGTCATTTTTGCTAGTAAGTATGGTTGAACTAAATCTTCAAAGCTCAGCATTGACGTTGGTTAATAAAATAGGATTAGATATATTTGTGTAATTTAATTATTGCAGGTTTGCACCATATCCTGAGTTTCTTTTAATTCATTTTAATAAAATAAATAAATGAGAATACAAAGTAAGTGGCGTTACATTTTTGAAAAAGTAACTCAGTTATATAACTCTAAAATTAAAAAGTAATGTGTTAATTTAATAATTTCTTGCAAAAAGTAATATTATTACATTACTCACGTTACTTGTAATGCGTTACCCCCAACACTGTCCATCAGGAATTTGTGACAATTTTATTTGTGAACTGTAGTAAATGAAATGAACTGTACATAATGTAAAAATAGATAGTTCATTAGTGCTATTCAGCACATAAATAACACTGTAATCTAAAATGTGACCCTTTTTCTGCCTCACTCTTTCGGGATGCAGCTGCATTTGTGTACTTCATTGTGATTTCTATAGGTGTGAGATAAGACTGTTCACTAAGAAGCAGGGGTTTGACCCATTTTGAGTTCTAACAGAGAATGCAGCTCATTTCAGAGGATTTTGTGAAGTCAGCAGAACTGATGGCTGGTTTATTGAGTGCCTGGTATAATTAAGTAAAGCTTTAGGCTCTGGCTTGGACAGCAGCACATACTGTAAAAGGTCATTCTGCCATGTATTATTCATCTGCTGTTTATTGTTTATTTGCAATGACACTTTAGTAGTGTGAAAATAAAGCAGACAGAGTGATAGATGTGGATAAAAATATTTTTTTTATCAGCACATCAGATGGCAACAATTCATGGTTTGAAAGCCACATTATGGAGAGAGGACTCATATTTAAGTCTGAAGCATTGGTTGAAAATGAAAACATCTTGAATGATGGAATTATTACTTACAAACTCCCAGCTTTTCGCTTTACAAGACTTAAGAGTTAAGGGATCTTCTTGAGGCTCGGTTTGTAAAGAGATTAGCATAGAGCATGCAAATGCATCAATGCGTGTGCATGTCATGTTTTGAATAAGTTATGCATGCATATGATATGCTAATCACCTGTAAGGCCCTGTATAATCCCTCGTGAACACTTGTTTGCATGCTCCCCTGATGTAGATGTGTGCCATCGTTTGTCGTTCTGTCACTGATGCGTTTGCAAACACATCTGAAATTATACTCTCTGCCCTTTCTTGTTGAATGTCAACTAATAAATCGGTTTGGACGGCTTTCACAAATACATGCAGATGAGCTGTAAATGCCAGGAAGCCATATTAGTTGAATAATTCATGGGATATCTGTGATGCTGTTGGTGGGGTGGCATTACTCAGTGCTGAAGCAGCATATTAACCAGACACTCAAACCGGATCGTTCAAGATATCGATTTCCAATCGTTGACTTCCCTGTTGCAGTGGCCTAGATATTCAATGTTGGATAATGTCGGTGAGACATGATGAGTGTCGGATGACCGTCAGATTTCTTTCTTTGTGCAGGGTGGAAATGACCTCAGATGTAATGACATTGTGTATGACTTAGGAAATGACCTCATTGTGCATTATTCATAGGCATTTAGTGACTGTTACAGTAGCTAATGCAGTAATTACGTTAGTAGTAAGTTTGCATGGACGCTGTATTGTAGAGTGTTACCAAATTATAATTTTTCTTTATGACATAAACTGCAGAAATTTTTCTGAATTTTTGCAGAAAGCAGAAATTCAGTTTGTTATATTCTGTTGAGTCATGGTAAATTCAGTTAAAATGTAAACAGAAGAAAGTCAAATGATCATTTGTCAAATGATTATTAATACATTCAAAATAAAAGTTTTTGTTTACATAATATAAGTGTTTATACTGTGTATTCTTATCATGCATATATAAATAGAAAAACTTGCATGTTGTATGGATTTATGAGAAATGTGTTGTTTATGTTAAATATATCTATCTATATAAAATATAGTAATAAATATACATAATGTACATACATGTATATTATAATTTTTATGAATGTTATTAATCTATCTATTCTACACACACACGTCTGTTTAGCTTTATTTTTAGTTCAGGTTTAGTCATTTTAGTATGCTATTTAGTTAACAATAAAAAAGTATCATTTATATATATTAAGATATTGATTATTATTTGATTATTATCATGTTGCCATGGAAAATAGCATGTGTTGCTGAGATGGCAGTATGCACATAATCCTCACTGTAAGTGATGTGAAAGAGCTGATCCGGGATTTAAAGGAGTATGATGGAGCTTGAAAACATCATATTTTTTTGGATAAGTTTAGCTTTGTGGTCATCTACTGTGTATGCTCTATACATGCTTTAAATAACATTTTAAAATGCATAAAGTTATTGATGATTCATTTTTGTTTTAATAAAATGCTCTGTGCAAATATACTCTAGTGTAAAGGATTTCAGAATTGTAAGCCCAACAGCTGAAATATGCATTCTGTAGGGTTTAATGTTTCCTGAACCAGATGTGCAGTGTTTTGTAAGTGTTTGTAGTTGATGAGAAATCCTTTTCTTTTGAATGCTTTTCTAATACTTCACCATGAGAGCCCCTTTACATGCTGTCATGTATGACAGTGACCGCCATTAGATTTGCATTCAAAATGATCTCTGACTTTCCATATTGAACTGGCAGCACTTTTAATATTAATGAGTGTTGTGCACTTTGTTTTTTGTCTCCTCTCTAAACAGCTAAACCAAAAAGGCCTGTCCTCAGGATCACGCTTTGTTTCATTATGAATTTTGCCGTATCACCGATGGCCAGTGAGGCTTCCTCTCCTATGATAACCTCTGTGACTCCCACCCTGGACCCTGGCCCTGATAAACACGATGATCCGTGTGGGCCCAGCATCAGCGGGGACGAGCCAACCCAGAAACAAGATCCCTACCACAGGTACCAAAAACCCCCTCCTCTCCACACAGGGGCCGACTGGAAGGTGGTTCTGCACCTGCCAGAGATCGAGACCTGGCTGAGGACCACGACGGAGAGAGTCAGAGACCTCACACACTCTGTGCAGCAAGACAGCATCAACAGACACGTGGATGTGCACCTGGTACAGCTCAAGGTAAGAGTACATGAATGCTTGATTCTGGTGGGTCAGTTGCAGCATTGAGGAGACCAATATTTTTGTGTAATAATGATGCTGAATGTATATTCATCCATGGCAATTTAATAGCACTATATATGTCTGTTCAGAGGTTTGGGGTTGGTAAATAATCTCCTGCTCACCAAGGCTGATTTTTTTTTAAATACAGTAAAAACAATACATGAAGAATTTTAAAATACTATTACACTTTAAAACAACAGTTTTAAACTTTTAAAAGTTTTAAATGTTGAACCAATGTGAACCAGTCCATAGTAAAAGTAACTTGAATTATAGATTAGTAATATAAAAATGAATATTATTGCTTTGCCTTTCTAATATGTAGAGCTATTTTTGTAACAGAATCTCAAAGCTAATCTACTGTATCATATCAGCAATTTCATTACCATTGCATTTATTTACTAAGTAGCTGTGTTTTTTTTACATTGTCAGGGTGTATTTTGCACTTTGTCCAAAATGTGCATTTACCAAGCATCAAATGAATGTGTTATAAGAAATCTCTTACACTTTTTAAGATTCATGTTCTCAATGTACCAGCCATTGGCAGGTGTGGTACAAAAATAATGTCTGGACTCTGCATGGACAATAATGATGAAAAACTACATGCCTTTATTCCAGTCTTTTAGTCAGATCATTAACAGCACCGCAGCAGTCCATCTTAGATGTCTGGTAATGGAGGGATCGACTATAAACACAGCATTGACTTTAAAAGCCATAATGGATATTTGAGGTAGATTAGTTGGATATGATGTGGATCAATCATTGAGCTCACAAGAACTCAGAAAGGAATCAGATTCCTGTACTCAACTCGACTTGCTGGATCTTTTTTAGGTTGGTGTTGCGTTGAAAGTAGATCTATAAATATATATTTGCATGTCTATTATTATTCTTATGCTTTTATAATTTTTTGGGTCACACTTTATATTAGGGGGCCTTAACTACTATGGACTTGCATAAAAAAATATGTATAATGTATTTATTGTGTTCATGTTGTATTGCAAGACACTTTTGCTGCTATTGAAGTGGGATATGGGTAAAGTTAGGGACAGGTTTGGTGGTGTGGGTAGATTAAAGGGTGGGTTAAGGTGTAAGGGATGGATCAACAGTGTAAATATAAATGTATGTAGGATAAATGTGTAATTACATATAGGGCTTTTTTTTTTTTATAAAGGAAAGTACAATATGTAAAAACATGTATGTACCAGTACACAGTCGTTAAGGCCATTGATGTATGATTTGGATGGATAGGAAAATATTTTACCGAAATGCAACTATATGTATATCTGGAGTCTGAGGGTAGAGAAAAATCTAAATGCTGAGAAAATCACCATTAAAGCTGTTCAAATAAAGATCTTATCAATGCATATTACTAATCAAAAATTAAGTTTCTACATTTTTGGTAAGAAATGGACTAAATACCTTAATGAAACATGATCTTTACTTACTATCCTAAGGATTTTTGGCAAAAAAGAAAAATCAATAATTTTGACCCATACTATGTATTTTTGGCTATTGCTACAAATATAGCCCAGCGACTTAAGACTGGTTTTGTGGTGACCCTTCACATATAAAGTGGGACCTTTTTTGTACTCCAGATTTTAATTGTACAATTTCCTATCTTTTTGTTTCTTTAATTATTTGTTTTCATCAGCTCGTATAACCAGTGTAGGAAACCCCAGTCTATTGCACTAGGAGCCATATCTTTGATGACTGAATGAAATCCCATATCATTAAGTGTTTGATTCGGCGATGGTGAGATCATAGTAAGAGTTTCACTGTTAGACTCACAACTGAGTCCCTCTGCTCTACTTTCAGATTAAAAAACTATTACATAACACTGTCTAAAAGAACAAGGTTTCAGTAACATCGCTGTTTTCCGGTTGTGTTCTCATTTCATCTTTTGTGTTTGTTGAGGTTTAGTCAGAACAGTGCGCTCAGCAGTCTTTAATTAGACGTTCACCCTCTCAATGTCTTTATGAGGCAGAATAAGGTCTGCTTCATGGCATTACGGCTCAGATAAACAGCTGCTCACATCGTCATGAGAGCCATTCAAAGAACCAGAGGATTGCTTTGAAACTGAGAAAGAAGGAAGTGTTTTAACCTCAAAAAGCAACACGCTTTAGTTTTAAATAAGTGAAAGGGAAAAGGAAACCAGCTGTGTCACAGTTCCTCTCGGCGAAGTCTATGCATTATTAATGTGTTACAGGAGTCTCTTCTTTAACTGAACGTGTGTCACTTCTACGGGATCTGCTGGTTTCCTCTCTTCCTCCAACATTGCAGTTGTTCATTTGTCTGCTGCTCTGTGTTGTTAAATAACACTGTGCATTCTCTGGTGTCACAGAGTTTTACAGCCAGTCTGAGAAGCTGCCTTTCCTCTTAATAAATCATGTGAGAGGCTTTTAGAAATAGTGTGTGTGTGTGTGTGTGTGTGAAAGTGAGTCTCTGAAGCAGAGCTTTTCTCTCACTGGCCAAATGGCATTGCCATTGCCAACACAGTTAAATCTTTTTAGCTGTATGAAATTAGATTGTGCCATTAGGCTATTAACAATCAAATAAAGTCTATTCTGAACATTTTGAATGCCACATTCCTTCAGATTTTCTTTTAACAATTTGTCATAATGTAATGTTGATTTTACCTGTTGGTGATTAAATTTGCCAAATTATGCAAATGATTAATAAACTAACCTAATTAAATATATAAATATTTGAACACACACAAACATAATTCATATATAATTCGAAATTATGTAAATTAAGATTGTAATTTATTTTTTAGATTTAATAGCAAGTATTGCACCTTCTTTCTGATTTTTTCCTTCTTCTCTTATTTGGTTGGCTGAGCACCGTTTTCTGCTTTTTTTGTGGACTGTTATAAAACCTCCTTCTCTCTCTCTCTCTCTGTTGATGCTTTGTGTTGTTGTTTGTGAAGAATTCTGTGTGTTTCTTGCTGAATCCAGTGTTATTTTGAGGGGGTGACTGAAGGCTTTGTGTTCAGTATCAGCAGACAATGAGTCAGTCGGGCAGCACACATCTGCTTCTCCATGAGAGGCCACAGAGCTCAGCACGGACTGATACTCCTACACTAGTGCGCCTCAGTGACTCACATTCAGGCTTCCTGCGAGCTTCCTACTGAAGCTCAACATACAGGGCCACCGGTTCTTCATCGTGTGCACTTTGATTTTAGAACTGAGCTTTCAGTATGTATATAAATGCTGCAAAAATGCATCATGTCAACAATCATATGCTTTCAGGAGGAATTATGAGGCAATTACAGATGACCCAAAAATATTTTCAGTCAAACGGTCACACGTCTATTCTTCGTCGTAAAATGAATTATTTAGCATTTTTGTAGTGGGTAGGTGTTCATAAACTATATATTGGTTTTGACTTTCAAGCATACAGCGCCATCTTGTGGAGATCAACACTAATGCTTAAGAGTCCATGATCAGTAAGATTTCTTTTTGAAACGAATACTTTTTTCAGCAGAGGCACATTAAATTGATCAAAAGTGACAGTAAGACTTTTGTAATGTTACAAAAAAAATCAGTTTGACATAATTGCTGTCCTTTTGAACTTACTGTTTATCAAAGGGAAAGAAATCAATGTCGTGGTTTAATATGGAGAAATAGACAAATTGCTATAAACTGAGTTATAAACTCAGAAATGTTTGAGCAGCAGAAGTGCAACAAAACGATTTTTGAAGGATCACGTGACACTAAAACAGATGCTGAAAATTCAGCTTTTTGCATCACAGGAATAATTTACATTTTAAAATATTTTCAAATAGAAAAACAATTTTAAATAGAAAAATATTTCACAATATTAGGTTTGTTTTTATGTATTTTTGACTAAATAAATGCATTTGCAAGCAAAATATATATTTTACATTAAAAACTGTGATGTATAACTCTATATAGTAATGAAATGTGCGTATGCATGTCTGTTTTGTGTAATGTAGCCTTTATATATATGAGATTACATGTCCAACTGTTTACATAATTGTGCTTTAGTATGTCATATGCAAGTACATCACTGTTACTATCGCCCAAAAGATGGCATCACTAACATGAGAGAACATCAAAATGTCTGTCACTGGTGCATGGATAGATAGACAAATAGTACAAAACTGGTTCTAAGAGGAATGTTCTGGATTGCAGTAGCAGCTGTGTGTAGTATGTAGAGAGTGGACACACTAATGTACATCAGTGCTAAGAGAGAAGCACACAGCTGTGATGTCCACATTCCCCGATGAGACCAGCCCACAGAACAGTGTCTGCAGACACACCCTTATTCCACAGATCAGATGTACAGTATGAGAAGGATTCGCACACACACTTAAAAAGCACTCTTGCATTGGCACTGATGGCAATAGCTTTTTAGCAGCTGTCAGGGCGCTGGTTGTACACACGCTGATGTGATTTACACACACACACACACGCACACAGACACACCCGTAGTTCTCACGTCTGTATTTTTACCCAGTTGAGACTGGATCAGTTCACGTGGACATACATTTAGAGTGATGTAATCTTAGTACTGCAGAGAATTCAGCTTCATCTAGAGAGAGTGAATGGTGTACAGTGAGCTGAACGCTCTGTGTGATTTGCAGATGTGCCAGACTTTGTGTTATTTGCATGCTTTTGGGTTTAATAGAAAGTCCTAATAGAAAGTTCTGCACATTTCTTGTCCTTTTGCATGTTTGTTTATGCAATATTTTGTCCAAAATGATAAATTTTCCACTAATAAGAGATTGCAGTAGTCCCATTTTTTAATTTATTTGTAAGAAATAAAATGTATAGATTCTGTTTGGGTGTGTTAGTTAGTTTAGGCAACTTTTTACTAGCTAGTTTACCATTTTATAGCCCTGAAGATTCTGTTGCTTTCTTAAAAAAACTTTACTGTAGTAATGGTTTTAAGAGTTTTAAGAATGTTTTCTTATGCTCACCAAGGACGCGTTTATTTGTTAAAAACAGTAATGTTGTGAAATATTCATAAAATTTGAAACATAATTTGTTTCTGTGATGCAAAGCTGAATTTTCAGCATCATTTCAGTGTCAAATGATCCTTTAGAAATCATCAGCAAATTGAATGCTACTTCTAATTAAACATTACTGTATGGTTGTGCTGCTTCGTATGTTAATGAATAGACAATATGGCATTTAAGCCAAAGAATGCCATTTTATATATATATATATATATATATATACACTCACCTAAAGGATTATTAGGAACCCCATACTAATACGGTGTTTGACCCCCTTTCATCTTCAGAACTGCTTTAATTCTACGTGGCATTGATTCAACAAGGTGCTGAAAGCATTCTTTAGAAATGTTGGCTCATGTTGATAGGATAGCATCTTGCAGTTGATGGAGATTTGAGGGATGCACATCCAGGGCACGAAGCTCCCATTCCACCACATCCCAAAGATGCTCTATTGGGTTGAGATCTGGTGACTGTGGGGGTCTTTTAGTACAGTGAACTCATTGTCATGTTCAAGAAACCAATTTGAAATGATTCAAGCTTTGTGACATGGTGCAATATTCTGCTGTAGCCATCAGAGGATGGGTACATGGTGGTCCTAAAGGGATGGACATGGTCAGAAACAATGCTCAGGAAGCCTGTGGCATTTAAACAATGCCCAATTGGCACTAAGGGGCCTGAAGTGTGCCAAGAAAAAAGTGTGCCTGCACAGTGGTAACAAACAAGGCATGATGGATCCATGTTCTCGTTCTGTTTACGCCAAATTCTGACCATTTGAGTGTCTCGACAGAAATCGAGACTGATCAGACCAGGCAACGTTTTTCCAGTCTTCAACAGTCCAATTTTGGTGTGCTCGTGCAAATTGTAGCCTCTTTTTCCTGTTTGTAGTGGAGATGAGTGGTACCCGGTGGGGTCTTCTGCTGTTGTAGCCCATCCGCCTCAAGGTTGTGCGTGTTGTGGCTTCACAAATGCTTTGCTGCATACCTTTACAAAAACCATGCCATGCTCAAAATTGCTTAAATCACATTTCTTTCCCATTCTGACATTCAGTTTGGAGTTCAGGAGTTTGTCTTGACCAGGACCATACCCCTAAATTCACTGAAACCATGTGATTGGTTGATTAGATAATTGCATTAATGAGAATCCTTTAGGTGAGTCGTGTGTGTGTGTATATATATATATATATATATATATATATATATTCTGTAACATAAATGTATCTTAATGAACCCAAACTTTAGAACAGTGTATGATTTACAAACTTCATCAAACACTATGGTATTTTGATGTTGGCAATGTTTAAATAGTTCAAGTATGTAACATGATCATTTTTATAATTTTGAAAATGAATAGTGTAGTTTAATATAGATAAACAGGTAAAATCACAAACGTCAATGCTTATGTTATGATGCATTTGCTTAAAAATCTACCAAATAAACAGATCAGCTAAATATTTAGCATTGTAGTATGCAAATCCTTATGTAAATAAGCCATATTTCTTTGCACAAATAGGTTGTATTATACAGTACAGTGTAATGTACTAGTTGTGTTGTTGTTAATGCTAATGTGGAAGCCCCTGTATGTGCTGTGACCTTAGTGTCTCCAGTTACGCCTCAGACCCCGTATAATTCCCCCCCCAGCAGCTGCTTGTGCTGGTGGGCCAGACAAAGTGAGAGCAGCACAAGGGCCGCTGGAGGGAGGGAGAGGTCAGGTCCCAAAATAGCCCCTCGGTGTGGTGAGGCAGCCCCTCCTCCAGAGAGAAAGACAGAATGGAAGAAACAGGGCAGTGAAGTGAGTGAGGAAGAGATACAGAGAGAGAGAACGACAGCATATCAGACAGCGCGAGCTGTCACATCTGACATCAGATCTGACACACATCAGCGCCGCATGCAGCGCAGAGCACACTAAACCAATCTCTGACTTCATTCTCTTTGATTCATTGTGTTTTACTTCAGCCAGCAAGCAGGTAAGAGGACGGATCAGCTGACACGCTCAAGTATTTTTCTAACAGGAAGTCTCTGATGGGTTGACGTTGCTGAGATTGTTTGAAATATTGTGAGGTTGTGAAGTCGAGTGTGTTTCTTTTATGGATAATTGAGTAGGCTGGCTCTGTATGATAAAGGCTAAGAAATGAATGGCATATTATGTAGGAAAAGGTTTATGTGTTATTTTGCATTTGGAAAATTAAGAACTTACGTGGGAGTGTTTGTAAGTGTGCCCATGTGCTTGTGGTCACATGGTATTGAAGGCAGCTGTGGCACGCTTAGACCATTTCTTGTCACTTTCACTGTGTAGTGATGAGAAGTACACAAAATTACCGTAGTACTACCATTGTTTGTTTTTTTTTATCGTTGGACACTGTTTAAAAAGATAAAAAACAATATATGTGATTTTTTAAAAAGATGTTTAAAAGAGGTCTCTTATGCTCACCAAGGCTGTATTTATTTGATCAAAAATACAATAAAAACAGCACTATAGTGAAATATTTTTGAAATGTGAAATAACAATTTTCTGTGTAAATATATGTTAAAATATAATTTATTTCTGTAATGCAAAGCTGAATTCTTTGTCAATCGGTGCTTCAGAAATTATTCTAATGCTGATTTGCTGTTCAAGACACATTTTTTATTATTATTGCTGCTAAAATTGTTGTGGTATAATATTAATTTATTTGAGGGAAAAATGAAATTTTTTTGGTGTACCTGAATTAGTATATATGTAGTTAGCTGCTGAGGGTGTGTGACCCTGAAAGGTTTATTTTGTGACATTGACCTTGGAAAATGGAACAATATATTGATTTGAGTGGGGGAAGAGACACCACAGAGTCATATGAGACTTGAAACCTGCCCCGCTAAGTAAAAAATTGAGACAGTGATCAATTAAATATTTTTTGTGGTCATTATAGTGCTGCAGTTCAGCAATGAGAGTCATTTGAGTCATTATAGAGAGTCAAACATACCAGACAATGTTTAAAATAACCCCTGAAATCTGTTAGCTTGGAAATGCTTTGCATAAAAGCATTTGTTTTGTTCATAAGCATAAAGTAGGTATGTCACTGTATAATTAAAATATTTCACAATTTGGTATTGGAATCTTTTTGATGTGACACTTGTGCGATCTTTAGGGGACCTTTTGGTTTGATTAAGTGACCATAATCTGTATTACAGTGTGTGCTGCAGTAGGTGATCCGTGAACTGTAACATGGTCAGCTTGTACTCTACTGTTTGTTTTTGAGCCAGCGAGGCAGGAGTGTATGGGACCTGCTGCATTTTGGCGGCATGTCTGACCTACATTCAGTGGTGCCGTGTTATTTTAGGGAGTGGACGACACCGTATCAGAGATGCTTCTGGCCCCAGCTCTGGTGTTGCTGTGTTGCCAACAAGCTGCAGTTGTTTTGGGATGTCTTCGTGTCCCATAAATGCTCCCGTGAACTACATTCACTGTCACCTTCCTCCTAATTGTCTCAGTGCTTTTTAGGTTTTGACATTTTCACAGGTTTTTGGATGAAATAGACTACTAGTTCAAACAGTGAATAAATCAGCAAGTCAATAAATAAATATACTGTACACACAGTGTAGAAGTTTTATTTTATTTTATGCAATTGCAATAAAATCAAAGTGGCAAAATGTTCTAGTTTATGTCCTTGGAAACAAGTCATATTTTGATTTCTAAGTTTTTATAAATGAGAGTGTTTTAAGTTTGGATAAGATGAGGCAACTGTCAGACTTTCCTAGCAGCTGAGCCTCCCGACTTACACAGGCTGGGGGAGGGAATGAGATATGACCTAACCACAAACAGTGGACCCAAACAGTATTTGAACACTTCAGGTACAATTTAAAGTCTCTCATTGCATCACTTTGCAGAACAAATGCAATTGTTATCTGATTTCACATGCAATCATTGTCTTATGCAATGAATGACACTGTTTAAGTTGAGACTTAAATGTCCAAATACGTTTTTGGGGTCTATTTTAATGTGCAGTTGCTGTGTAGTGTACACCATCTCATCTTATTCTGTTTTGTGATCTCATTTTCTGAAATTAGTTACTGCTTCTGAAACTATTGTAGGCTTTTAATATCAGCCCCTGGCTGCTTGATTTATGATTTAAACCACAGTGACAGCAAAAGAAAAGACCTAGTGACCTATGGTCGTAAATGTGCTCTTTGCTGCCATGACTTTCACATCAGTTGAACCTGATGCTACAAGCAACTGGTTTGTAACTATAATGATATTATCCCAGTGAAATTATTGTGAAATCGTAAAAATGTCAAGAAAACCACTGGAAAAACCACATAGTTAGTGGTTTTCTTTGGTGTATTCTGAGATCTCCTCCTTATTACTCACATGTCATGTGGAAATGAATCAAATGTCCCTCCATTTCCTCTTACATTGATACATAACATGGTGATGTTGTTTCACTTGTGCCTGGTTGAAGGTAGGTTTAAGTAGTCTTTACTGGCCTGACCATAATCAAGGTATTTGGTATGCATGATGCAGATGTATCCTGCTGAGTAATTCAATCTTTGCATCAGTGAGCCATGTTTTTGGAAACTCTCTTCTTTCAGAGAATTAAGTACTTGTTACTAATGTCCTGTTCTTTCTGCTCTCTCTCATGAATTGTAATTCGTATAAACTATTTTGTCTGAACATTCTACATTTCCCATCTAAAAAGTCTTCAGAGGGATGTGTCTTTAATATCCTCTAGGCTCTGGGTTGCTGATAGAAATAGGTAATTTAGCACAGGAGGAAGTAGTTGAGAAAGCCACATGATGAGAAATTGTGCAGTATGAATCCAATCCCATCATATGATGTGTAATTTCTTGAACAAAATTGCAGATCATAATATCAGTTGACTGATTGTGCTTTTGTCTGTCCGATAGGACATCTGTGAAGACATATCAGATCATGTCGAGCAGATCCATGCCCTGCTGGAGACTGAGTTCTCCCTGAAGCTCCTGTCCTACTCAGTGAACATCATAGTGGACATTCGGAGTGTGCAGCTCCTCTGGCACCAGTTACGAGTGTCCGTGTTGGTTCTGAAAGAGAGGCTACTCCAGGGCCTCCAGGACTCCAACGGCAACTACACCCGCCAGACTGACATACTGCAAGCCTTCAGCCAGGATCACGACGAGGTCAGACACATCTCCAAAACACCATCCAAGTTAAACCACCTAAAGCGGGTACATCCCTTACTCAGGGTGCATCGCTTACTAATTCACAAGGACAGAAAGTTAGTTATGCAACATTCTGCTGGGAATGTACAATAAACTCATTTGATATACCCTTGACCAAAGACATTCTGAATAGGCAAGCCTAGCAAACATGCTTTTCTGACAAAAGTAGTGTACTTGCTTACCCTATATCAATTCAGAATTGGTTTGATTGTATTGTTTGTGAATGAGTCTGTTTGTTTTTGTTGTCTTGATCATCTTTAGGCTCGGCTGGACGCTTTGACAGAAGTGGATGACTCTGGCCAACTCACCATTAAATGCAGTAAGGACTACTTCTCCTTGGACTGCGGCATCACTGCATACGAACTGAGCGACTACAGCCCCATTGACGATCCAGAAGGTCGAGGGCCACGCTCCCTTTATCCCGAGCTGGAGCAAGACTTTCCAGAACTGCTTCAGAGTGTGGATCTCCTCAACATTGCGGCCTCTAGACAAAACCAGGTGTCATCTCCGCCTGCAGAAGAGTCCGTTACCTCCACCCAGGAACCTCAAGAGACAATCAACGCACCCAACGAAGAAGAAAGTGTACCAGATTTAACAATGCAGGGAGATTGCGGCTTTGGCCTTTCCAAACGCCCTCTTCAAAGTGGCTTTAAGAGTGATGTGTCTCCTACACAGCCTTTGCCTAAAAAGCCGATGTACCTGGAGGGTGATGGTGACATAGGGTACACTAGGCCCCTCCAGTACCAGGCTGACATGAGCAGAAGCACACCCTCTCTTCTGGATACACTGGATCGCTCAAAGTTCTGGCTGGAGCTGGAATCAGTTTATCCAGGCAATGGGAGTCAGTCCTATGAGAGTCTCCATGCTGTGAATGGGAAGAACATGAAGAAGAGACCATCAGAAGTAATTCTGGAGAGACGCTCATCAGAGGCCATTCAGGGTTTCCACACGCAGAAGCACTCAACAAACTTCAAGACTATGCACTCCAAAGCCAAGCAGGCTTACAGTGACTCTTCCAGCCCTCCACCATCTTCAGGGGAGGACACCTCAGACCCTGACCAGCGGGAAATGTCATCCAGCCCAGACGATCAAGCTCCCACCTCAGGCTCTCTCTGGATCGTGAATCAGAATGGTCTGTGCATCTCCAACACATCAGGGAGCCCCAAAGAGCACTGGTATGGCTCGGATGAGTTTCTCGCTCTTCCCGCCCAGCTGAAAAAGACAGAGATGTTGGCGATGAAGCTGGAAAGCCTCGCTCAGGCTTTACCGCAAAGAGGCCTGCAAGAGTCCATCCAGGATGTGGATGACTGGGACCTCACTGAGGTCAACCCTGATTGGGAGAGCAGCAATGATTTCCTTTTGCTGCACCCCTATAAGAAGCCCTCCCGAGCCGGCCGCTTTTCACCTACCTCCTCGAGCGATGTGGCACCTTCTCTGGATGACAGCATTGAGTCTGGCCCACTCAGTGACCTGATGTCTGAGGACGAGGGGGCACGAAGTACACCAGAGTCCAGGGGTAGAAATATATCGCCTGGTCGGCCCAATGCACCAAAGATGATGATCCAATGCACACCCGTGATACAGCAACTACTGGCAGATATTCAGCACCAAGAGAACTACCATGATGTCTGGGCGAAGATAGAGGTAAGAAATGTATGCTTCTTGTTGAACTTTTCTAAGTAGTGTTGAAATAGTATACTAGTATGCTTACTAATTAAATACTGCAGTGTGCTGTGCTGACTATTAACCATGTAGTGTATGCTTTATACCAGGGGTAGGCAACGTCAGTCCTGGAGTGCCAATATCCTGCAGAGTTTAGCTCCAACCCTAATCAAACACACCTGAACAAGCTAATCAAGGTCTTCAAGGCTACAGGCAGGTGAGGTTTTTTTCGGGGTTGGAGCTAAACTCTGCAGGATATTGGCACTCCAGGACTGACATTGCCTACCCCTGCTATACTGTTCCATATATACTATATGCTGTGCTACATGTAACTGAATGCTGTTATATATACGATATATAATTAGTTTATACAGTATACATTTTTATATATACAGTGTTCTGTGGCTTATAAACAGAATACTGTTGTATACAGAATACCTTTACCATACTTTATTTGGTACATTATAAAGTATTTTATACTATTCCATATATTCTGTGCCTTTACACTGTATACTAATTCTGTGCATTATGCACTGTATACTATACTGTACAGTATCTTACAGTATAAATGCTTTTCCATATACTCTATATAATGTCGTACATAACCGTATGCAGTGTTGTACATGCAGTATATTAAATGCTGTGCAGTAGCTATGCTGGCTTTATGCTAATACTGCACCTTATTCAGTGTATTGAACACTGTACAGTTTGTAAAGTACACTGCATACTGTTTTTAGAATAACTGTATTCATTAGTCTTTAATAAACATTTAACAAACTGTAGAATGCGACATTTGCTGTCCCATGATCTCAACATGTTGCATGTGAGTGGTGTTTAGTTATTAACCTTATTTTGCTTTTTGAATAACATTTCTTTTTAGATAAATTGTCTTGATTTTCGGCAGTCAGGTCAAAAAATGAGTGGATGCATTTCAGCAAAATATGTTGAGAGATACATTCTGTCCGGTGTACATCCCTAAATACTGCTGATTTTGACAAATCAGATAATGCTAGTATACATATTTCAGAAATATTGTGATTAATTAGTAGACTTTTCCTTACATATCACTCAGCAAAACTAAATAAGTGTTAATGTTAACCCTATTACTCGTTAAACTTGCATTATCACAGTCCTGCATTTTCTATTTGGTTTGAAAGGGATATAATCATTATGGAAGTCATTTGTATGCCTTAATCCTCATTCACATAGAAGCGGCAGTTAATATGTGTCACTACACTAAGCAGATATTAAAAACAGCTGATAACTAAAGGGGTAATGAACTAACAAGCCACCTCAGCCTTTTGCTAATATTCAAAGCTTAATTAACAGGATTGCACTACCCGACAACCTCTCTTCAGTCCCAAGTCTGTAATTAAATGATTAGCTGTGTAATTAAGAACATGCAATCGTGTTTATAAAGGACCCGGGTGCTTGAGGAAACCCAAACTTGTCAGACTAGTTCTTCACTTATAAGCTATATACAGAATAGCATATGATCATACGCTTACTATTGCTGAACGATATAGTATGTACACTATGGAAATTTTCTGGATGCATGGGAACACCCAGATGACATAATACATTTTTTGTATCTCAAAATGAACAGTAAATTAGAACTATTTTGTTTTTTAGTTTTTTCAAAACACATCAAAACAACATTAAATATGCAATTGTATTTACATTTTATTCATTAGCAAAATAAGTTACATCACAAGTGGGTTGTCAAATGAGCAAAATAAATGACACTACATCATGAGACAGACTAGTGAAGTCAGCATAATGTGACAATGTGGCATACTGTTGCTTGAGATGTTTATCATGGAATAATGCATATAAACCTTTTTTGTTGGCAATATACTGTTGCAGTAAGCAGTAATTTTATTCTGTGATGTTGTATTGTTTAGCATCATTATCTTCTTAGAACAAAACTTTGCTATTTATTATACTGATAAAGCATAACACAATTTTTTGTTTCCAGACTGTTGACCATGAGATTAGTTTTACGGTTTTGTTTACTGCCTTAGAGACACAGTAGCGTACTATCGCCCTCTGGTGGTCAAAACAAATTCACATCAAGAACACCATTTTGTAAACCTATGTTAATATAGATTAATAACTATGTGTTTATGAAAATGAGTCAATCATGAGTGCATCAGATTACGTTTATTTAACAATTTAAGGTTAGTTTCTACAGTCAAGACATGGCCAAGTGATATTAGCCACTATTGTCATAAAAAAATTGGGCCAAATCATTTTTGCACTATTTGAAAGAGTTGTCATTTTAACTTATTAAGAACTTTATTAAGAATTAAATTTGTAACTGGTATGTTGGTCTGAACTTTGCGTACAATATTTTGTGCATTCATTCTTTGGTCAGTTGCATATACCAGTCTTACTAGTCATCTCTTTTGATTATTTAAGATCAAAGGTCAGTACTTGACTTTACTTATTGCTAGTTTAGTTGGTCAGATTAGGTCTTAACACAAAGGCTAATTTTATGTAAAAAGCCACTGGTGTACATTGATCAATACCATTAGACACGTTTCGTCCAGTGTCATGACTTTAAATCGTCCATTGGAATTCTTTCAGTTCACACTAATGCATATTTTATCACTTTCAAATTTAGTCTTCTGTTTCATCCAAGCAGATCAATCCTCACAGCACAGGAAGCACTTTTGAAAGCTCCTTCATAACACCCCTCATGTCTTAGGAACAGAATCCATGGCAATCATGCCGATCTGATGGAGGTGAATGACTAGCGAAGGGAAGGATGCTCTCAAAAGTTTTCAGCTGTAATCCCTCCTTTGATTCCAGTGCGTGTGTGTGTGTGTGCAGTAAGCTCACTGAAGCGGGTGGAGGTAGGCAGCGACATCCACCTGAGATGATGCATGTCACAGGAGGAGGTGATTGATTACATTAGTATTCAGCCGCTGGAGATGACTTCATTCTCATGGCAACAGACAGCTGGCAGCTGAAGCCTCTTCTTGGGGGCGTCTCAGGGGCCTAGTCATGTGTGACGCCACCAACCCGTCTTCCCCTTCTCCTTGTCTTTTTCTCTCTCTCTCTCTCCTCTGCCTCCCCCCACTCTGACATTCTTTGCATGTATTTGTTTTAGTGTCTTTATTTTTGTTGCTAGTTATGGTATTGAAAATAAAAAAAAGACCGTACCAAAAAAAAAGAAATAATAATAATAAATTGAGCATGCAGGTTTGAAATGAAATCACACTTTTAACTTTTAGGTGAACAATTCCTTTTTAATGCAAATAAACTTGACCCCTTGATGTGATAAAAGCAGACATACAACATCAAGATGATTAAATCAACTAATTTTAATTTTTGGGTGAACCAGTTCTGCTTTTACTCTTTGAATATGGCTATAAAAGCCATGATTGCTTTCTGAGGTTGTCTAATTCAGTGACTGCCCTCGCCTATTAGCGCTCTCTCACTCTCTCTGTCTGTCTGTCTCTTTCTTTTTCTTTCTCTGGGGCATGGAGTCGCGTCTCATTTTCTCATCCTCCCTCTGTAATACACTCACAAACAGGTCTGGTGACAAGCTCAGTTAATGCCGTGACCAGCGGCTACATATTCATCTGCTCTGAGAGCTTTATCAGTGCACAAGATGAGAGCGAATTGCACGCCGTCCCTGCCAGGGGAATAATTTAGCGGCAGTATCTATTGATCTCCATCGACTGCCACAATCTCGCAGAATTCCTCTGGTCTATATGATGATGTACCATATTGCAGCAGAGCTGGAGAGTAGTGCCATAGTTTCAGGGCTTTCTTTCAACATAAAAGCGGTCTACCAGCTCTGGCCAGCTTGACCAAGACAGTCGGCCAAACAAAACCAGGTCCAGTTGATGCATTCAACACATAGAAACCAGTAGGAGATGCATTCAGGCTTTATTCTGACATCTGAAATGGTAGCTCTGATTCCTCTCCAGCGTTAAGCTTTGAAAGCAGAGCCAGTCTCACCCACTTCAAAGCCTGTCTGCCGGTGAAGGCCAAACAGTCGATAAATTATGGGATTTTTAGCCGGCGTCTGCGGAGAGGTCATTTGTATCAATATCTTTGATTTTCGCCAATGTTAGATAATGAGCAGGAGGAGCTGCCTTGGAGAAAGGGTGAGATGTTCTCATATTACATTCAGATGGTTCATTAGAGACTTTATGAAATGGTATTTGATCCGTTTGGGCGTATGACATCAGAACATCAGAAGACTGGTGTATTTGTCACTCTAATTAGAGCTCAGATCCTCCACGTTCGCCTTCTGGTTAACCACAGACTTGAAGGAATCGTTCACCTGAAAATGTCACCTTCCTTTCATACTTTTTCTTCCATGTGCAGAAGGATGGGCTCAAACCAGTGCACCAAAAACAACACAATAGTACCATAAAAATATAATAAACACATTTGAGAGTTGCGATTTTTCAACTTCAGTGTTGGCCAGCTCCTCACACAAAGCTATCATGTGTATTCAGAAGACTTGAAAGATATATAGACTTCTTTAGAGGTATAAAACCCTCAATCTGTATTTGTCATTTGGAACAGGGCACTTTGGATGTACTGCAAAATCTCTATTTTGGTGTATGGATGAAAGACAGCTTTGTAATGACATAGCTTTATTTTTTTTTGTCCCGCTGTTGCTCCTGTATTTGTTTTAGCTGGTGATTCTTTGGTCCAGCAGATGGCAGTATGTACACACCGAGCACATTGAATCTCTTCTCACTGAAAAAGCCACTGAGGCACATCAAGGGCAGCTTCTGTGTGACATTCCCTTAAGCATTGTGTGCTTTTGACAAATGCAAACCCTCGCTTGGAAACTTTTATCAGTTTATCAAACCTTATCAATACACTTGATTATTTTTTGGAGGCCCTGTTTGTTGTGTTTGTGGTGCAACACATGGCAGTTTTGTTTAGATTTTTATGTTTAGCGACTTTTGATGTTGAAGAATTCACATTTGCTGACCGTGTTGATGCATCTGCGTGTTTGTTCTTGCAGGGTTTTGTCAGCAAACTGGATGAGTTCATCTGCTGGCTGAGAGACGCTCTAGAGACCACAGACAACTGGACGCCACCCAGACCTGATATTGACAGCTTAAAACTCTACCTGGAAACACACCTTGTGAGTAATCGTCTGTCCGTCGATATCCTTCAGTGTGTAAAAACTCACATAAGTTAACAAATGAGCACATGGTCAGAAGTGTTTCCCCTAGTGTTCATACTGCTTTGCTTTGTTACAATCTTTTTTTGCTCAGATGTTGCTCTTTGATAGTTTCATCATGTCTCTCAGTCATGTTTAATTTAAGCATCACCTTTGTCTCTGACATTTCTTATAAAGAGGGAATCAAAATGGGCACAGATGAATTGCTTGTTTATGTACAAAAAGATTTAGATGTATAAAATTCAAGCAGATAGCTGCTCAGATGATTTGGTCTTGAAACGTATTCATAATAAATTTATGTGCATTTGCTTTGATAAAAAAGTATTAACACAGAAATGTAGAATTTACAGTAATAAACAGGTCTTTTATAATTTACTGTAAGTTTTTGATAAATTACTGTGTTGCGTGTATAAGAAATATATTTTCATAAGAATTTCATATGAATAAAAGGGAATTATAAATATGCACACATAATTTAACTTTTTCATACACTGTAATATATAATATTTAAATAATTAGTTTTTCATTTTCTCTAAATGTCCTCTATTCCAAAATATATTGTCATGAGTGTAAATATGCATTAAAATAATCATGTACAAATGTACATTAATTTATTTATAAATGTGCATTATTTAACATTTTCATATATGGTGTTTTATCATATTATATAAATAATTTACAGTCAATTTTATGTTAGTTAGTTAGTTAGTTAGTTCATGATTAATACATAGGATCATATTTAATATTATCAACAATTATTTTAAATAGACATGTATTTTTTAGTAACATGTATAATTTAACATCTTTATACGTGATAAAAGTCAATAGGGAATGTGCATTTATTTATTTATAAACTTGTAGAATTTAACATTGATATATAAATAAATGTTGATATTATATTGAGCCTAGACCACTAGTTTTGTTTTTAAGAGAAGCATCGGCGTAGTAGAAGACTTGAGCAAAGTCCTTTGTGAAATCTCATTGCTGTCTAGAAAACTAATTGATATTAAAAAGATCTCATTTATGAGATGTCCTTCCAATGGGAGTGTGAAACCCTTACTAACCCGTATCAGAAGCGTATCATGTTTACCTCGTGCACCAGCGAGACGTGTTTGTTTATCCATCTGTCTGTGTGACCGGTCGCCTGTACTGCAGGAGGAAAATCACATTGTGTTTTATAGTGAGGGGCTTCACTCATTTTTATTGATTCAGAGAGCGGGGTCACACACTCGCTGTCTCTCATCCAGCATTCGGGGCTCTCAGGATGTGCTCACAGGTTTAATGTCTGGGCATTAAGTCCAGCTGGCAGGTGGGGAGGGTGTGTGTGTGTGTGTGTTTGTGTTTGTGTCCATGCGCATATATGTGTGTGTCTGTGAGCACGGATCTTTCCGGTACCCACGGGAGAGCCATAAGGAGGAGGTTGGCTTTTGCAGGGTAGGAAGAGAAGGAGAGAAAGAGAAAAGGAGTGGGCTTTCTTTATAAGGCATTGAGAGATTGTGAAATGAAACAGCTATTGATTGCACTGGGTGGCGGATCCAGGTCTCTGAATCACATTAACGACACACACACACACACACACACAAGCCGGCCTCCATTGGCAAATGAGACACAGAAACAAGGGCCCCCAGTCACACAGATAGTGAGTTGTGCTCCTGCTTTCCAACTTACACACAAACATTAAAGGCATTCTTTATATATGTCCGTTAGTACATAAACCACACAGTCTTTCACATTTGAGTGCATTGTGTTTAAAAAGGTTAATTGGAGTTTTGTGGCCATGACTACTATTTCATGTCATTTACACGCTGGTACGCTCTTGTAAGTTAACAAAACTACTGAAACATAGTAAGTTACTCTATTTTTAAATGTAAACTCTTTCAGAAAAAGACTAGCAGTTGTTATTTCTCCATCTGAAAAAAAAACTGAATGTCAACCTCACCGAAGCAGCTCAAGGTTGTTTGCTAGTCTTGCATTTGCTTGTTTAAGATATTTTAGCTTGTTTTCCAGTCTGACCCACTGACTCGTGTGCTCAAAACCCCTTTAAAACCATCAAACTACCAGCTTGGCAGCCAACAAACAGACCTTAGGCTTTTTAAAGCTGTTTATTTCACTAGGGACATGTCCTAAAATGTTCTTCTTAACCAACGCAAAGGGGTTCCCAGCCAAAAAACAAACAAACAACAACCATGATTTTCTAAATTCACCAAAATGGTTACCATCTGGCCATCTCCAGCATGCTTCTTTCAACATACTATACTAGTACAGATTACATGTGATTTGTGAACCAGTATTGCTTTTAAATAAATGCCTTAAAATCAATTAGTAACTTAATTTTAGTAATGTTCATTAATAATTACATTTTAGTTTGAAATTTGAAGAGTACATTTGTATTCTATGCATAATTAATATAAAATTGTCAAAACAAAATTATAAATAAATAACATAGTTAAAATAAAATAATTAATAATATTGTTATTAATGTAAAATTATAAATAAATAAACGTCTTTGTGTGCATAAATATATATATATATATATATATATGCAAATACGTTTTTTAATAAATAAATATATAAATAAATATAATAAAAAAATATATAAATAAAATATTTATTGTGTGTGTGTACTTACTGTATTGGACCCCTTCATGAACCAATAAATTCCTGGGACATTTTTCAAAACATATCCTTGTGATTTTCGTATAGAAGAAAGAAAGGTTTGGAATAAAACGAGTGTGAGTAAATGATGACAGAATTTGTTTTTGGGTGAGCTGTCCCTTTAATAACAAGCACAGCACTCATGATCCAGGAGAGACTGACAGGCCGTCCTCCTGTCTCCTCACCCCAGAATCCACAAATTCCTTCAAACCTGCACACCACAAACCCCAATCTGTCTCCAGACACCTCCCGCTCCCTTCTCTCTGTCTCTGATTCGGGGATTAGGACAGGGGGAGGTTCGTGGTCCACTGGTTGCTGTGGCACATCTATTGATGTCAAGTAAGCGATAACCTGTCTGCCCTCACGTCTGGTCCAAGCCAGAGCGGGGCGGCAGTCTGCTCGCACACAAACACGTCAAGAGCTAGCAGAACAAAGCACATATCACCTCCCATGTGAAGATGTAACACACATTTGTAGCGTAAAGTCAAACAAAACACATGCTTTAGGAATCAACTTAAAATGCAGGTCTTAAAAATTTGGGCTTTGCACGTTCACTGTTAGGTTTCATTCATGAACACATTGGATTTTCTCTTTGAGTCTGGGTTTTGAAGGTAAAGGTGATGATGACATGGGTGTAAGGGTGTTTTTCACACCTTGAAACTTGACATGAATGTTTTTGTGTTGTTTTTGAGGTGTTTGTACATCCTCGTTTAATAAAACATGACGTGCATTGCCTTATTCCTAATGCCGAACCCTGAATCAGAGCTGCACGAATTGATATAAAGAGTCTCTTAATAAGATTATGTGATATTGATATCGCCTCAGTTATAGTTGATGGGATTATTACAGCTTGCTCTTTATGCGGCGGAATACAGTATATGAGTGTCCTTGCCATGTGCACCAAAAATTGATATTACACCCTATTACTAGAGCATTTTGTTGTAGCATAAATCAGTGATGGATATCTGTTTATTCTGCGTTTTTTTCCCCTTTCGGTTTGTTTACTCATTTTAAAGGCATTTAGCTCTGTAAAGGATATCAATTTCAGCCTGTATCCGAACTCATAAATAAGCTCTCCTCACTTTCTCGCGTGTCTGTCATGAGTGATAAATTCTCTCACCTGCTGATCCATCACCCGTCTCGTCCAGCTCTCGCTTTCTGACGGCACAAAGTTGAGAGAGAGAGAGAGAGAGTCTCGGCCCTCTCGCTCTGCTCTCAGACACCAGACTATCCATTTAGTATGTGACGGCCATTTCTATACTTTCTTAGTCACTAAACTTATGGCTGGTTTGCTTGTACATGATTAGTGCTTTTTGATGTTATTTTAAAAATCAGGCTGCCTACTTAACCCGACAAAAACTACTGTATCGTATTTGATATGCAAATTAAGGCTTCTAAATTAAACGCATGATAATAATATTCACTTAATTTTTTTTTTGCGAATGTACTACATGTATTCAGTCATCTGATTTGAGTTTCTGTTTTCTGAGCCACGTCTTCCTTCAGTCTGTGGTTCATGTGTCTTTATGCTGAGAAGGTTTTACCGATTTTGATATTTCAAGATGAAAGGTTACTGGACTGAAGCAGCTTAGTTTTATTTGATTATGCATACATTTTTTTTAAGTCATGTTTAAATATGAGTATCAGATGTGATACGTAAGACTTTTTATTTGTTCATCATCATTGCATTGCATTGAATTACATGCCCACAATAAAAACTGCAATGCTTTAATCATAAAACTAAGCATTTAAACATCTAACATATATTACTGGGAGATGCAGAAGGATTTTGGATGCATTTCAAGTAGTCTGTTATATTGTCATGTAGGTCTTATTCATTTACAGTACAATAATTATATCACACTTTTTGGCTATTTTTGGAAATATCAGGAACAAAATTGCATAGTTTTGAGTTGTTGTTTTTTTCAGTAATATGAGTGCAGTATTCTCCTGTATCATATGAGCAATAAAAGCCTTAAACATGACACAGTATGATACTCAACAAGATTTTGTCTAAAGGTTCAATAAACTGCTTTTGTATCATATGAGCCATAAAAGCCTGATATATATGATTTTCAAACATGATACACTATGATACTCAACAAAACACTTTTTTTTGTCTAAAGATTCAATAAACTGTTCCATTTTAATAAATTACATTGTCCTATTATATCATATGTTAGAGCTTACATGGTTAACAGTATGCATTGCATACGTTGTTGATGTGCACCAGTCAATATTTGTAAGCGTATGTTTGGTTACGTACTACAGGATTAGGTGTGTATAGTATGCATTTTCTGGATGCACTGAATGCCCGAGAGACCTGCTTACATTTGCCAAAATGTGCCGTATGCAACCTGAGCGCACTGCATCGAATACTATATCCCATAATGTATCCTATAATGCAGTGGACTCTTTGTGACCTTGCATTTCCAGAGTGAAATATCATTATTTTGTCTGACTGCAAAGATATGTATATATATATGCAAAATGGCACTACAGTGCAAGATAATATTTTTGTTTGTTCAGAAGGGGATATTATAGTTGGAAAAAAACTTAACTTTAAACTTGTTTTTTTTTTAATTTAAGCTTAATTTATTTTAGTTAGTTGACAAGACAACATTTCACAATTTTGTTTAGTTTTTTTTGCATAAAACTGATTTGCAGTGATTGTTTGATTTCATTAAAACCAGCGTTTATGAGCACAGTGGTGCTTTGTGTTCAGCCGTTACCTGGGGAACAGCTATTTTTAATGCTCCCAAAACAGCACCCGGTGGCAATAAGTGAGCAGCAATAAATGTTTCATTTAGACGTCAACATGAAGCAGCTCACGATTTATTAAAAAATTACTTGTTTTAATGATTTAGAGTCGACTCTTTCTCATAACACAATTTTGGAGGTCTTTGAATGGATGCTATACATGTACGCAGTTCTGTGTTAGACACAATGGAAAGATATGTCTTGTACATGTATTTACACTTTGATTTGTATATTATGTTTGTCCACCAGATGCTGTCCAAAATGGTGCGCCAAATTTTTTAATAAAGTTGTTATTTTTGTTTTCTTTCTGTACAAAAAGTATTCTCGTAGCTTCATAATATTATGGTTCATCATACTTTTCTGCATCTTGACAGTGGCCATTGTTTGGCGTTCAATGGGACAGTCACAAGCCTCCCATCATAAATTGTGTTCTGAGGAGGAAGTTTATTTGGAACGACATGTAGATAAGTTATTAATGACAAAATTGATTTATTATTAAGTATTTAAATATAACTGAAACTTAGTAAAAGAGAAAAACTGTCAGCATCAATCGAGTCGTGGTGTGCGTTATTCTACACGCTATGTTGTTGTACACATAGTCAATATTTCCATTCAGTTCATACACATAACCACACTGAGAGTATACAGTACGTAATGCAACATTAGTACGAGTAGCATGTTAGACCGTGTGTATGAACAGACATTTGGGATGGATTGGAAACTCTTTACAGATCGTCGATGCATCTTTCTGTCAGGTTTGCTGTCAGACAGACAGGCAGCCCGTCAGACAGCTGAAGGTGAAAACGGGCTGTGGCGGCTCCCACTGCCCTCCATGCCGCTGGTCAGATCAAAACGGTCGGTAATGGTGTGAAACAGGGCAGAGGGAGATCTGAGGAGATGAGAATCGAAGGTGAGGATGGCTCTAGGCTCCTCAAGCGCAGGCCCCCTGTGGGAGTGCGGCCCACCGCCCCCCTCGTTCCCACCCGTCAACCTCCGCACATCTTCAAAAGCACATCCTTTGCTTCCCCCCTCTTTCCTCGCGGACGCAGGATAATGCTCTCTACTCTTTGATTACACTTAGCAATTGGAGAGTCCTCCGTTCGAGAGTGGTGGGTATTATCAAAACCAATCAACATGAAAGTTTTTTTCCTTTCTCCCATCCGCACCCACTGGAGGGCAAGAAAAACAGTGTTTGGTGGGGGTTTCGAGAGAGGAAAAAAAAGGTGAAATAGAGACATCAGAGTAAATGGGCAGCCTGTTGGGAGACGTACACATGACTGAGAGTTGGAAAGCACCCGACTGATGGATCCTTTGAGCCGCTGAGCGGCACACACTGAATTGTGGGTTTAAGACAGAAATAGAAAGACGGGAGCGCGTTTGCTCAGTCCCGAGGTCATTTTCTGGAGGGCGCCACTGTGGGAGAAACGGCTTCAGTTTTATAACGTCATTTGAATATTAGTTTATGCCGCGGATGATGAATTAGAGGGACGGCTGTCGTTTGTTAATAATTCAGCGGCGCGGATGGCAGGATAGACTCGGACAAATACAGAGAGATGGGCTTCATTCCTCTGAGGATGTATGAATAATGCTCGTTTGAGATCAAGGAGTGTGTGAAGGGTGTTTAAAGGTTGCGTGTCGACAGCGCAGCGGGAGATTATATACATTCTTGCTGAAGCACTTAATGTGACTTATGAGTGTTTGTTTCAGTGGGATGAAACCGGACGACGAGTTCAAGAAAGCTGATTTCATGTGACCCATTAGGAGTCCTATTGGAAAGACACATGAGATGTCCTTAATATCTCAATTGAGATTAATTGGAGAGCAAAATGAGACTTTTGCTCAAGTTTTCTGAAAAATGCTCAATAGTCTCAAAACATGATCAGAACAAAATGAGCTTACCAGTTTCAATCATGATCAAGTGATCTGAGCTGCTATTCACATTTGTTACAGTAAAATACAGTGAAAGCAGTTAAATACAGTAAAATACAGTGACATTTTAATATATATTTAAAATATATATATTCCTGTGATGGAAAGCTGACTTTTCAGCATCATTACTCCAGTCTTCAGTGTCACATGATCCTTCAGAAATCTTTCTTAACAGCAACCTGTGAGCAATCAAATATTCATTAAAACTGATTTAATGTGTCTCGTTTTCTTGGTTGCATTACGATTAATTCGAGAGCATATTGAGAGTTTGCTCAAGTTTCCTAAAGAGATCTCAACGATATCAGCAAATGAAATTCCAGATTCTCTGTTTCTAAACAATAATATTGAATTGTGACCAGATCAGTTCGAACTAAAATATTTCTGTACTTCACATTTCATCATGATCAAATGATCTGAGCTGCAATCAGC
Organism: Enteromius unitaeniatus; assembly: GCA_032359435.1. NCBI lineage: Eukaryota > Metazoa > Chordata > Actinopteri > Cypriniformes > Cyprinidae > Enteromius > Enteromius unitaeniatus. The sequence continues at coordinate 1,915,979 of JAUMHI010000061.1, forward strand.
ATTCATTTTATAGCTCTATAGTATTTCTGTATGTGAACTTATAACCATTTATTTGCTTTCATCTTTTATTTATCCAAACAAATTCAAGGAGAAAGTTGATTCTTAAATTAAATAAAAATACACTTTAACACTTTAAACTCATGTTACAAAATAAAATGGCAATAAAATGTTTATTATTCATATGTTCCATTGCAATTTCTTTAAAAAGTGGTGTTTTATGTTGATTTTACATTTCCACATATTCCCTGCGTACAGTATTACAGTAAAATTTATATATTGTAGTGTTTCGCAGAAAAATCGATCATCTACAGTCTGAAATGATACTTTTTTCTTGTCTTTTCTCATTATTTTTTACTCCTTACATTTTTAAAATCCTATTTCACTGAATATTTTAGTGTTTACAGCTTGCTCTTTATTATCTGATGAGACTAAAAGAGTGATTCTAAGGATAGTTTTCATTAAAAACAGTGCAGAAATGTTAATATTCTCCTTAAATCGAATACAAAATACATATTTTTTCTTTTAAATTTGTAGTAAATTTAAACCTGTTTTTTTTGCCTATTGAATATTTTAAGCATTATAAGAGCAACCCTTGAACAATACAGCCCTCCTGACAGAGAAGCGATGTCTTTTTTTCTATGCATTTGTGTGTGAAGACGTTCTAATGGAAGATAAGAGGGAAATCTGAAGAGGACAGAAAGTATGGAGGAGGAGAAAAAAAAGAACTAAGATTATTCCCTTGCACTGACATGTCATTTTTGTGTTCTGTGTGTGTAGAGTTTCAAACTCAACGTGGACAGTCACGGTGCTCTGAAAGACAGTCTCCTGGAGGAGGGACGGCAGCTCCTGGAACTCATCACCTCCCACAAATCAGGTACGGTTCTGCAGAGCCACACATTTATTATTAATGTTTGTATTAACATAGTGACCTTCAGAATTTATAAATCCCCAAGTAACCGCTTCTGAAGCGCCGAGCGCACACCTTTTCACATACATTACAAATGGCACGCGGCCTGCTGAATTGAGTTCTGGGATAAAGCGGAGAGGCAGGTGCTGGCGGCCCGGCCAAGCGCTTCCAAAGCCGTATATGAAGAGAGTGGGAATTAAGAACAGCAGGTTGAGGAGTCAGAGGCCATTGCAGACACTCGTTCCTCCACAATATCTGTGATTATTCACCTGAAGAGTCTTGCCGAGTGCTCAGCAAATGCACAAATCCACTCAGCTGACCTCCCTGCTGCTATGTCTCGTCTCCGCTGGGTAAAGCCGGCTACCATTAAATATGCAGATGGCTCTCAGAGGCAGGAGCGCTTCTTTATAATGCCCCGACAGCACTGTCCTGCGGTGCCGCAGCATGACGACTACTCCCTGCCAACTATACAAACACAAACATACATGCTCACACCTTTACTATAACCCAACCGTCCACAGGGAGCTTCTTAAAGGGGCCACTTCTATACTTTTTCATCCTTTAAAGTAATGTCCACTTATGGGTCATTTGGGCCAGGAATACATTATTTGAGTGGACATTATTTGATTTGAAAAAGGACATATTCTGCACTTTTTTAATATATGCAGTTTGAGTCGAGTAATGGTCAGAAGTTTAGGGACGGTATGTTATTTTTAAAGTGCAGTCTTGATGACTTCACGATGGAGAAATATAAGAACTCAGATGAACGTCTCATCTACATATTGGCTAACGCAATATGCAAAGCATAGCGCAAAACAAAAGTGCATATTCAAAAATAAAGAAGTCACAGAACGTCAAAAATATATTTAGGTCAAGTACCAAGGCCTGTTGTATTTCCCAAAGCACATAACAATATGTATGGATAATGTTCTGGCGCGGCAAATGAATTAATATTTGTGCAAAAAATTCTCTGTTCTCTGTGGTGTATCCTCCCAGCAACAACAATTTCAAGCGCAAAATAGTTTAAGACAAGCCTTTTTTATTAAATAATGACGCAAATATCAGTCATTTGCTTTTGAAAGGGAAACTCCTACAAATGCATATTCTTTTAGGTGAGGCGCAAAAATGACTGTGTCCATGCCTTTTCAGTGCTAATTCTTCACTGTGTGTCTTTAGTAAATAAAAACAATACTATTTCTCATTATTATCAAAGTTGAAAACAATTCTGCTGCTTCATATTTTTTGTGAAAACCATTATTTTATCCCCTTAATATTCTTCATGAATGTAAAAACTATAAATAAATGGCATTTATATGACATAAAAGTCTTTATAAATGTCTTTACTGTCACTTTTGATAAAATTTAATGTGTCCTTTCTAAATTCAATAGTATTAATTTATTTAAAAATATATTAACCCCAAACTTTTTGAACCTTTCTTAATTTTTGGCAGTCCAGCAGGTCATAATAAGTACAAATGTTTTCACCTCAAATTGGCTTTGAAAAATGAAAAATAGCTACTTATGAAATAATATTTGGATGCTATTCAATGAAATATATGTAAAGTAGTGAGGTCATCTGACTACAGTGTAACACACTTAAGCTTAATGCACATTTTCAGACGCCATTTCAAATGATAGTATATACTACACATTATACAGTTCTATAAAGCAGCTGTTCCAGGCAGATATGCACCTCGCTAATGTCAGCCAATGGGCAGAACACCCACTTAAACCCTACAGTGAGATGTTCCTGCCGTCCAGCCGGCCCGTCCCACACATACACATCCCCCTACAGTTGTTTTTAATGAGCCTTTAATGTGCTGTGATTTAACCATTTATCACGACTCACCCTTAATGATCCAACAGATGCATTTGTTCTTTCTTCTTTCCCTCTTAAACTCAAACACATCACTAATAATAATGCTCATGGCATTATCATAATCACCACCATCATCTAAATCATTAAAACCAACCTCTGGTAAAAAATAAAATATTGAACGAGTTAAATGATAATATCTTCCTCTATGCTGGCTAATCAACATATGGGGAGAAAAAAAACAAGGCGTTTGATTTTCTCGCTACTTGATGGCAGTGACCCGAGCCGGACCGCGAGTGTGTTTTCGCATCTGATGAGGACTCGAGCGTTTGGTTAATCCCTCAGTATTATGGGATGCTTCTATATTCCAAACCCATCAGGTGTCCGCTGCGTCTCGAGCGACCACAATCAGCATCTCCGTCTGCAAATCCTATTTGTTGAAAGTAATTAAAAAGCATAAATTAAGATAAATATGGTCGAGGCGGAAGTGGGGCTTCTAGAGTGTGACCCCGCATTGTGCCTGGATCAGGATCCTCTCGTCGCAGCCCATGGCGTTCTGTGATCCTACCTGTGGAGTGATGCTGGCTGCTGAGTTGCTAAGATACGGGACAGTGATGGTCGAGGTGGGATGTTGCTCGGAGATTCGCTTCTAATTACGGAGCACAAATTAAAGTGGAAACAGGATTTTCTTGCTTGTTTGATGCGCTGTGTAGACACCAACAGTCTGAAACCACTGGTGATATCTTTTCAAATACATTTTTTTGTAAATTGTTATAGCATAAAAATAGTCATTTTATTAATCGTAAGTGATTTGAAGTTATTTTAATCATGGTCACTGCAGGGATTAGTAAAATTATTTAAAGAGTTTGATTCATGTATGTAAATGGTTAATACTTTTTTTTTTGTTTATGAATAATAACGTTGAGCTGAATAAGCAATTCTTTTGCCAACTGGTATAGTTTGCATATGGTGATAAAAACGCCATAAAATAGTCCTTGCATACAATATACGTACTACTTATCCTTTAAGAACAAGTGGGATGAATATACACAGTATATAGTGACGATCATGCTATATATTACTGATGTTTTGTCTATTTTAGTGCTTTTTGTATTAATTAATAGTTTTCAGTTGTTTTTAGCTGACACTTAAAGTAACTAGTGTATTTTATTCAAGGAACAGGACTTTTTTCTTTCACAATATAACTACATTTATAATGCTTGCGTTAATATTACACAGTTTAGTTTTAGTATCATTTATGTGTTATTATAATTTGTTTATATATTGTGTTATAGCATTTTAAAATATTTTAGTTTTTTAATAAGTCTAAACTGTTTTATTAGTTATTTTATTGTAGTTTTACTTTTAGTTACACTTTAAGCTACACTATATACATAAAATAATTATATGAATAAACATTATATATATATATGTGTGTGTGTGTATGTGTACTGCCAAATTATTAATTGCAATTATTCACATGCAAAAAAAAGTTTTTCTTTACATAATATATGTATGTGCACCATGTATATTTATCATGTATGTATAGATACACGTACATGCATGTATATATTTCAGACAAAATGTATAGATTTTGTTATAATACATTGTCAATGTAACTATAAACATGTAAATATTTTCTAAATATATACTGTATGCATGTGTATTTGGTAACACTTTAGAATAACGTTCCGTTGTAAGTCATTTATAAATCATTTATAAGTGATTAGTTAATGATGAAAT
>JAUMHI010000061.1:1920791-1950866 GCA_032359435.1 Enteromius unitaeniatus
TCTAGATTAACATTTCATCATTAACTAATCACTTATAAATGACTTACAACGGAACGTTATTCTAAAGTGTTACCGTGTATTTATATATACATAATAAATAGGCACAGAACACACGCATATATTATGCAAACTTTTTGCATATGAATTGTTTGACAGCAAAAAACTAAATATATGCATAACACAAATTCAAAATTAAAATATTACAAAGTTACATAGTAGAATTTAACGTTTTTATGGCTACTGGAACCATATATATTTTTGCCGTTTGTATTAGTTAATAAGATGTCTTTGTATTTAGCACATTTAGTACATTTTGTTACAGGACCAGACCACTTGTTCAGGTTTTTATATTACAGAACATTAAGCACTGCGTCACTGCATGTCTAGTGTGTGAGTTAGTGTAAGCATGGGTGTTTCTGTGCACACAGGACTGCGGGACATGCTCCACATGATCTCCCAGCAGTGGCAGGAGCTGCAGAGACAGATCCGCCGTCAGCACAACTGGATGCTGCGCACGCTGGACGCCATCAAAACCCACATCCTGTCCAGCGAGAGGGACGAAACTCACAGTCATCACGGCAGCCCCAAGGTAAAGTCGAACGTGACACCCGTTAGCGGCCCGTATCCACAGCCTGAATGGTTCCATCTGTCTGCGGCTCTCAGTTCCTCTCTGGTAGCCCACGGCCACGCTCTGCTCGATCAGCAAAATAAACAAACAGGGGCGGAGGAGCGCCGCAGATTTCCATAAGAAACGGCTCCAGGAAAGGCTCTTCAGTGAGACATTCCTTTCAGGGAGGAAGCGGGGAGGGGACACCATGCGAATGAGAATTTTCTGTCCGTAAATGAACGCGAGACGTTTGATAGGTCGCACAAACACACACACACACACACAAATACAATTATGCTTCGGAGGCAATGCGCTAGACTCAATTTATACTTCACACTTAATGTGTAATTGCAGACATAGTTATTCGGGAGACCAATTTCTCATTGTTTAATTGTCAATTGTGATTGGGTAATTGCACTCCAATTAGGTGGCGTGTTTGTGTGCCTGGCCCTGAGAGCGAGGCCTGGCGGGAACAACGAGGCACTTGTGTGTTTCTGCGTGGCGTGTGCGACAACAGCAGCTTTAGGAACAGTGGGATCTCGGCTGGATTTCCCCCGGGAGCGTCAGCATCGCCAGGGCGCAATCTCCCTTTCTCCTCTCCTCCGTAATCTCTTCTGCTTCATCTGCAGAAAACAGGAAAACGCCAGGGCCTCTCTCAGTCGCCTAATATTTTTCTCTCTTGCTCTCTCTTCAGTCTTTTCCTCTCTCCTTTAGCTGCTCAAACAGGGAACAGCATACTAAAATACTACTTTTACTATTACTTGTAATTGATTTTGCACAAAATTGAGTTGAAGCTGCCATCTGTAACTGTTGTCACTGTAGCGGTTAATGAACAGAACTGCATGTGTCTTGCAGAAGAACGTTGTACCCGGAGCTACTTCTCTCTGTTTATGTCTATGACGAATCACACAGGTGCTGGACTACTCTGCGGCGGTACCTACCCGAACCAGTCTAAATAGTTAGAATATAAGCGCTTATTATAGGTGTGCCGTAGTAATTCAGGACAAGCCAAAAACGTGTACACTCTAATCTTGTATATTTTGAACACAGAAAAGTTAAGGACTGCAGTTTTAAATATGTTATGAAAACAACTTCATATTTTGTAAAAATCAAAAAAAGGATAACACTTGATTGTGACAATGAATTAATTCAAATGCCAACTCTTAAGTTCCTAATGAGTAATGCATTTGTTTAATTACATTTTTATCATCTCATTTTTAAATAAATATTCATATTTGTTAAGATTGGTTAATATAAATGCATTTGTAACAGATTTAGACTTTAATAATGTATTGGTTACGAGTAACAAATGCATTTCAATGCATTTAAAAGAAATTACAAGTACATAAAAATAGAAGTATTTTTCATTGTTAGTTTGAACTTAACTAGGAAACTAATGTTAACTTGTGGAACCTTATTGTTACCAAAAACTCAAGCCATATAAAGGAAAGTTCAGAAAGGCTACAAGTCATTTTTATAAAAGAAAGAAAGGAAAAAAATTGAGGTCATGTTATAGTATTCAAGCACTTTTGAAATGTTTTAGTATTCTTGCAATAGTAGTGTACTGCTTTCTACATGCTACAGAAAGATATGTACTGTGAACTACTTGTTTGTGAATGTTTAACAAAGTAGTATGCAGACTCATGTGGCATTTTAATCTTATCTTGTGTGCAAATATCATATTTTGGCAAAGTATGTTTAAGGCTGGTATTGATTGTTGTTCACTGGTGATGTTGGAAATGGAATGGAGTCCATTGTTGTGAGATACAGCAGTATTGTTTGTATCTACAGAAAACTTGCATACTGCATACTACATACTAAGTTCTTTAAAAACCAGTAGGTGGTATGGTATTCTGAACATAACTAATGTGAACAAGGTCCTACTTATTTCCAGTTTGTGGGCACCAACATAAATAATCGGAGTGCTTTTAAATTGTTTTGTTGCAATTAGAAATCACCACAATCAGTGTGATCAGTCAGCGTTGACAGCCATTAGCCGGTTGGTTACAGCGAATTAAGAGAGAGAGGGGTGAGTGATTCATTATCTGAGAGCTGTTAATGATGATCGGATGCATCGCCTAATTAGAGACAGGCCAGAGGATTGTGGGAAGGTCACACAAGGAGCCACAAATCTCTCTCTGTCTGAATCAGGGCATGGGTTGTGAATACAGGTCTGTGTGGGACCTTCAGCCTGATTCACAGGTATTATTTCAACAAGGCTGCCATGCAGTTTATTTGATATAATGCGTAATGGAATTTTTGCATACACTACAGATCAAAAGTTTGGGGTCAGTAAGATTGAATATTTTTATAAATACAGTAAAAGTTTTTAAGCAAGGATGCATTACATTGATCAAAAGTGACAGTTAAGCTGTTTTCTTTTCATCAAAAAATCCTGAAATACATTACGTAATATTTCAAACAAAAATAATAAATGATAAAAATGTCTCTGAGCAGAAAATCAGCATGTTAAAATGATTTCTGAAGAATCATGTGATTACAGAAATACAGTCATTTTAAATTGTAACAATATATCAGAATATAATTTAATATAATTAATCCTGTCAAAAGGTTAATCGTGGTAATTGCATCCAAAATAAAGGTTTTTCTTTACATAATATGGGTTTGTACTTTTATTCATTATGCATATTTTAAAACACACACATACAGTATATATTTTTAAAGTATTTACATGTAAGTGCATTTAAAATTTATTTTCTTATATTTTATGTTATATATAAATATATTTAATAAATAAACATAACATATTTTGAGGAATGTATACATGCATGTGTATTTATTTATACATAATAAATATACACAGTATACACAACTATATTATGTAAATTTGTATTTTGGATGTGATTAATCACAATTAATCATTTGAGAGCACTAAATATAACATAACATAATATAAATATAATAAAATATATTTTCAGACTCTAAAACAATCAGTGATTTTGTTCAGTTACACGTTGAGTGCAGTTTTGTGAAGGCAACGTCTATAAAATTATTTTTTAAAATTCATATTCAGTCATCACACATGGTGATGGAAAGGCTACAAAAACTGGAAAGAAAGGTAAAAGTTTACATTTATCTGCGTTTTCCTTTCCTATCCCGACGTATCATAATCGTATTAGACGTTGAAGTTTCTCTGTTTAACTTTACTGAAGGGTACATTGTGTTTTCACTCTGTCTCCGGTCACCGTGTGGCCCATAGATTCATCTTAATGGAGGTTCAGGGAATTCATATCACTTTCAGACCCGCATTTCACTGACTAAACAATATTTGGAAAGTGCTGTCAAGGCGCTCTTTTCAATGACAAGCCCCCCTCTTTGCTATTAATTCCTAATGCTTCACTACAACAGGTGTCGTTTGCGGTCATTAATTTGCTTTGGTTAAAAAACGGCTCACAAATGAGCAATGCGCGCCGTCAGAGGAGTAATATATACCGCCTCGCCCAGACACTAAGTCTGTCCCTAGAATGCCATTAAGGTGTGTACAAAGCAGGCTGTGTCTCTCTCGACAGCCATAACGGTTTGTTATTATAGCTGCAAACATATGCTCACACTCTCTTCTTGCCGTCGCGTTGTGCCGTCTGAATTATTTTCTCAAGACCATAAAGTTTTAACATGGCTGGATGCTGGTCAAATGGCAATCCTGAGGGAATCCTGTCTAGTTTAGTTATTCGCCTCTAATTAAACTGTAGGGGGAACATCACACAGACAAAAGGCGGGAGAGAGGCAATCATTAACAGCATGAAGCACCAACAATCCACTTTCAATAACATGGTTCTTAGACGAGAAAATTGTCACGCTCAAATCCGCATGCTAGACGGAGACATTCTTTCATATCTGCACTGCAGTGAGGTACACGTGACTTTGTGTAAATCGGCTAAATGTCACAAGATGCGAGGAAAGGATAGACAGCGGCATATGTCTTACATATGTGCTGGGATTCATGAGTAATATTTGATATGCTTTGACCAGGTGTGTGCTGGGAAGAGTTCATTTGTGCTGTCACATCCGCTCTGATCCCATGTCAGGTTGTGACACACGTTCAGCCTTTTCTGAGGAGATTTATCCACCTATAGAAAGGGATCCTGTACATTCGCCACCCAACTATTACTTCTGACTCGCTCTTATTTGGGAATGAAATATGCGTGCACTAAACCCTGCTTTGCCACCTGGCATCCGGTTGTTTAGATTAAACAGATTGTCAAAGAGCAGTGGGATTGAGGATGTAAATAAAGCAGTGGTGTTTTTGTACTGAAATGATGCACTCTTTTACATTTTGGTGTACTAGTTGATCTAACACAGTCAGTTATAAAAACAGAATTTAAATTTAATTAAATTTAATTATTAATAATTTTATTTTATTTTATTTTATATACGATTGGACATGGATCTGCCAACCACAATTATTTTACTACTACAATTATTACTTTTATTTTCATTTTTGTTTTTTTTATTGTAAGACTCTCTCCATAAAAAAAATAGATTGTGTTTTTCCAATCTATTTTACTTGTGACCATTTATTTTCATTTTTTGCATTCACTTCTTTTTTTCCAATGTATTTCATTTTTTTATTTTTACTTATTTATTTTTGTAAACTGATTTATCAGAGCACATTCATACAATCATGTATTACTCTTTTTTTCATTTTGATGAGAGATCGAAAGGCATTTAAACCCCCAAGCCCTTATTTTCACTTAAAGCAATAGTTCACCTGAAAAATGAAAATTCTGTCATTATTCAATCACTCTCAAGTAGTTCCAAACCTATATGAATTTCTTTGTTCTGCTAAACAAAACGGGCTATTCTGAGTTTTAGTACCACCAACAAAAAAAAATCTAAAACTACGAGAATAAAGTCGTAATATTACAAGAATAAAAGTCGAAATACTACGAGAATAAAGTCAAAACTACGAGATTTTTTAACAAAAAAACAGAGCAGAGCATTATTGTGATTGCTGGGTATCTGGCATGCTACAAATAATGAATATATATAATACAGCGATCTGATCAGTAAAGAGGTTGAACAGCACATTACTGTAAGACACCATATGTGTTTCACTATAAAACTGAAAGCTGAGACTTTGTTTTAAAAGTACTAAAGGAACTAATCTTATTGCTATATCACTATAACGAATCCAATGGAACACATGAAATATTATTTCCAAGCATATTGTCCCGCGAATATTACACATGATGTCATTTCTGCTAAATCCCACATAAATGTCTTGTATTAAAAAGGGTTAAATAAGAGAGCTACAGCACCCCCCAAAGCAATGTGCATACATATTCTTGCTATTAAGCGGTTTCCGTGAGTTCTTCTCATCCCAGTAACATCAAGCATGCGCTCAGACAAAACAATATTCAAATATGCCTATATCCAGTGGCTTTCTCTCAATCCAGGTCATTTACAAGTGCACTATACTAAATATTATATTTCGACTTTAATTTCATAGTTTTGACTTTATTCTCGTAATATTTCGACTTTTAATCTCGTAATATTAAGACTTTATTCTCGTAGTTTTAGATTTTTATTTATTTTTTGGTGGCACTAAAACTCCGTCATAGTTTTGAGTCACCATTGACTCCCATAGTATTTTTTTTCCCTTACTATGAAAGTCAGTGGTGACTCAAAACAGCCTGGTTACAAACATTCTTGAGGGTAAATGATGACAGAATTTTAATTTTCAGTTCCTTTAAATCTAAAAAAAAACATGGTATTTTTGATTAGTACTAATAGTACTGGCATACTTTGCATTCAAAAAGCGCATTCAGAGCGTACTGAATCGGCAGCCTCTTGAGCTGCTCTAAATTCGGTTTACTTTAAAGGAGTCAGAGTTAATTTGGAGTCTCGTGAAGCTCTCTCAGACACCTTAAACGAACCAAGTGTGAAAACAGCCTGAAAGTCCCTGCCCCTGATTAGACCATGTTATTTCTCACTAGCCAGTCTAATCCTGTAACTAAGCTTGTAAAAATGTCCCTGGGGTTAACAACCAAGCTGCGCTGCTCTAACATTTGCTCATATTTTTTGGGGTCAGAATTTCCACACACATCCCCTTTACCGGTTTATCGACTTGTTGGGGACCTCCTCCATGGCCTGGAGAGTTTGCAGTATCTGCGTCCTTCTCGCAGCGGCTGGGCAGAGTGTAGTCCCTGCCAGCTGTCTGTGGCATATTCCTCCACTGTCATATGTATGTATGTATAAGGCAGGCAGGACTCTTATCGGAGACTCCTTAGAGACAGCTTGTCTGCCCCGGGGTGGTTATTTCACCCCTTGCTCTGCGTCGAGCGCGGCACAGTGAGGAGGAGGGGGAGAAGGAGGGCCTGGGTTCTGTTCGCTGGCATGTGTTAAAAGCAGCCATGCCACACTACGCCACCCAGCCATGCATATGGAGCAGTCTTAGGTATATCAAAGTCACCATGCTTAAAAAGTGACCCGGGGTTATTGCTGGTGAAAATGAAATTACAGGAGGTGGCTGCCCAAGTTTTGGAGGAGCGTGGCCCGGACACCTCTGCGTTAGAAGTGCAGACTTGAAATGTAGGGTTCACTCCAAATGTGGCGTTAGTTTAGAAATTGGGAATTTAAATTGGACTTCTTAAGGTTTGATGTATATTTAGCTGCAGTGTGACAGACCTATAAGTTTGACGTGCTGCAAATTGAGATTTTTAGGGTCTAAGGCAACTTTGGGTCTAGAAGTCTTGTTTAGTTTGTCGTAGTAATAATATAAAAAAAGAGTGAAATGATGTTGTATGTGAGAAAAACTATGATTTTATAATCTAATCTAATCGATTGAATGTATTATAAAATAATATAATGTGACATTTTTTAAAGTAAATGTGGAACATGGTACATTAAAAGTTAGGTACGGATTTAGTACGATTTTATTTGTTTATTTTCATTCAGCAAGAATGCACTTTTGTATTTAGGACTTTTTAAAATAAATAAAGTTAATATATAAAAAATATAGGAGCCATTTTTTTTATGCTTAATAATTGTAGGGTTTTTCCTATAATATTAGATGCAACGCTTATGTAGTTACCTTAAATAATAATATATATATTTTTTTTAATTATGCATTGGCAGGTTACTGTTGAAAAGTTTTTTGTATTTTATTTTATTTGTTTTGGACAAAAGAAGCATTAAATAGATTTTAAAAAGTAAGTTGCAGTAAGCATATGTATATGTTACAAACCAAGTGATTTTTATTTTTTTGTAAATACATTTTTCAGAAATAATCCTGAAAATAATGCATCACAGAAAACTATTAAGCAACACAACTGTTTTCAACTTTATAAATGATAATAAAAAATGTTTGAGCTGCAAATCAGCATATTAGAATGATTTCTAAAGGATCATGTGACACTGAAGAACATTCTGAAAATTCAGCTTTTCATCACTGAATTTGATTGTAAATATCTGTAATACAGTATTTCACAATATATCTGCTCTTATTGTATTTTTGGCCAAATAAATACCGTTTTTTTTTTTCGAAACATATGAGACTTCTTTTAATAAAAATAAATCAGTAACCCTAAATATGAGCAATAGTTCTAGTGAGGGTTGCTTTAGCAAACAACACTAATCTAATATAAAATGAAACCGTGAGACATGTTTGCAAAACCATCCAAGATGTGTGAGCGCTTGTTTAACAGAACTTCTGTTAATTTCAAAAGACTTCATATTCATCCAACCCCTTCCCAAAAAATGTTTATCAAGTTCTACATGAGAAATGAAAAATAATCAAGGGCCCAAATAGGCAGTCATTTATTCCAGGTCGCTCTGCTTATATTAGCATGCAAACTCACTCGAGTTGTAATTCATAAAGTGACTTAAAATTGACATACCTCTTTAAGTGTTTTTTTTGCTCTCTCTCTCTTTCTTTTGCCAGCGGCACTTTGACAATTGAAATGAATGTTTTATGAAAAAATTAATGGCGCCTAGTTTTTGCAGACAGTTTCAAATATTTAATCACACAAATGATATGAATTAATATGCAGACAAGGTTTAATTCATATTAATTTTTTCTTCCAAATGAGATGTACAAGCAACGAGTTTTGCAATGAATATTGGTAGCATGACTTGAATAAGTGGCTGTGTGAAATGTGCACCTCATAACTGCCTTTGTTGCCGTTCGCCTTCGCGTCCATCTTTTCCTGTGTCTTTTTCCCATCGTCCCAATTTCAGAGTTCACCACGAGATGCACTGGAATATTGTAATTTCTGGTTTTATGAAGGATGCGTGTAGACGTGAGGTTTTTCCAATCAGCCGTAGACATGTATGAAGTCGTAAACCCTCGTCCCGTGCTGAAACACTCCTCTAGTGTGACTTAATTTGTTTTCTTTTTTCATCCCTTGTCCTTTGGCTATATATCGTCCCTGAGAAAGTCTGGAATATAAACCAGATTGTATTATTTTTTCATTTGTATGCTGCATTCCGCACTTGGCAATCGGATCAAAGATTACCCAACTTGCTTGCGAAATAAAGCAGCGAGGATCACTTTAGGCTGTAATTATTGGAATCTGAGAGCTTTTTCTGAAGAAGGCATGTGATGCGTCTGGATCGCATGGATCTGGATGTTTAGGCAACTCCGTCAATCAGAATCAAATTAAGACTGATCTGATAAACGTGCTGGGATATTTTCATAAGGCTCTTGAATTTTTTTTTTTAATACACTCTTAATAAAACTAAAATGTTCCAAAAGGGGGTTTCCACTGTAAAAAAAAACAACACAATTCCAGTAATAAAACAGTACTGTACAGTAAAAAATACGTTTTAATGCTAATTTACAAAACAATGAAATCATGTTATAATATATTATAGCTGTTATATAATGTAATGTATAGCTTTTCCACAAGCTAAGGAGATAAATATTCATTTATAGAAATTAGTGTTGTCAAATGATTATATATTTTAGTTCTCAATTTTTTTTTATAGAATGGTTTCTTCTTCCTACATGGAGCCATAAATGCCAGTGAAGAAATGTTATATTATTGTACTTGGAACGTACAATTTTAGAAGCATCATTATTCCGAGGAAAATGCTATAATGCAGATAGATTGTCAAAGTCTATAGAAACTTTATCGTTTTTCATGATCTTTTATAATGATCTTTTGTCAGAATATACTGGTATACTTATACTTGTTACTTTTATTTACAGATTTCTACATGTTTTCAATTTTGTATAAATGCCCACAATCAGATCTCTATGGGACTGAGAGTCTCGCTGTGTCTAAAATGAGCTTGATTTGAATCTGCAAACATCGATTGAGGAACATGTTGGAAAAATGGACATTAATAATTGCATGGCTCTTTATTCTCAGTTCTCTTTCTCTCTCTCTCTCTCTCTCTCTCTCTCTTAGAAGCGAGCACTTAGCCTTCAGTCACTGCGGAATAATTGTCAATGAATATTTAACAAGCCTTCAGTAGGACGGATAGGCATCTGAGAGGCATCAACGCACTCTCTGTATTATTAATATTGGAAATGCTATAGACACACTGTAGTCAGTAGAGCAGAGTGCATACTGGATTAGCAACTGAAAATGATACAGATGTGAATAAACCAACTCCACCACTGACCCAACGTCTTCTGCTTCCTGCAGCTTGGATTTGATTTTCGGATTTTGTATGGACTGAATCTCACAAGACCAGAATAGTCAAGAACCAGCCCAGAAAACGAATGAAAGAAGAAATTCTATTTTGCATAAGGAAAATAATGGTTGTATTGTTTATGCAAAATATCATACAATTTTTGGGATGAAATTACTTTTAAATATAAGTACAGTTTGTTTGTTATATATATTGCAGAAATATGCAAAATATGATTTCTTTCAGATAAAAGTAAAATAAGCTTAATTTTATTTATGCAAAATGTAACATTTGTATTGAATTTATTGCTGGATTTGTTTTTCTAAGATCGCTCCCAGAGATTTGGTGGCTTAACTATGTGATTTTTATTTTATTTTTATGTTATTTTTGCTCCCTTATGCATTTTTGCTCCCAGTTTTTATTTGACGTGTTCTGCCTTTCTCTTTGTCTCAATCAGTAATGCTTATGGCCGATCTGGTAAACATAAACCTGTCGGCCATGCAATGAAATACGGTGTGGTGGAATTACCTTATCACGAGTGCACATTTAAGCATGCCTCTCAGGTGAGATGCACAAAAACACATCCCACCATTTTCTCAGAGTCCTCGATGACTGTCAGAAGAACTTCATGTTCTCCTCTCCCTCCCCTGTCTTGAAGTGATATAAAATTCTAATGTCTGCCCTCTGGATCTCTTTCTCCTGAAATCTGGCCAAAGCACTGAAGGTATGCGAGCTCGGTGACATGCATGAGAAAGAAAACAGGAAGATGAGGTGAAAGCAGGAAGCCTCACTCATGAAATATATTCCAGGGATGGAGAAAAAAGAAGGAAGACATAAAATGCATGGGCTTTACTTTGGTATTCTTATGTATATTTTATAGTTGTAGCACACTGCTACAAGCGCTTTGTTCTGTGCATTTGGATGCATTGATGAGCCGTAATGATTCCCTTTAGCTTTTACGACAGGCGGTGACAGATGCTCAGAATTGTAAAATCTTATATTATCCATAATCAGAAAATGAAGGTTCTTCAGTGGCTGTTGGGTACAGCAAAGAACCGAATCAGAAATTATCAGATTTAGATAAGAAATGATCTTGGTGTCACTTTAAAGAGCCTGCAAACCAAATCTGAGAATAAGAACCTACAAGAACATTGTTTTTTTCTCTAGTTCTTTTGTATTTTATGCTGCTTTTTCTTAGTGAAGTTTAGATTTACTATTGCAGAACAAGACAATGATACTGATTAAAACTGGCTTTTTTTGTGCCGTGTAGCTTCAGTTGAGATCGTTTTAGATTGACAAATGTGCAGTTGCAAACAGGGACACATATAAATCTTCATCATCTCTGACAACAGGTGAAAAGTGTCACATTCTGACTGAAACAAACTGCTTCCTGCTTCCTCTGCAGGTCTCATGTGGCCTTGAGTTAAAGACACAGGCTGACAGATTGATTGAAAGGTGTGTGTTCATGCTTGTACTGTATACACTTAAACTTTTAAGCATACATTTTTAGAGGTTTCGAGGTTCCGTTAAGGCTTAAAATTCAACAAAGAAACTTGAAACAAAAGGTTGCAGTCTTGATTTCATTCAGGAATATTTCAGCAGCTTTACTAATGTTTGAAAACCCACACACAATTAGATTAGAAGTTTGTCGTTGTGTGCAAATGCCAAATAGACAACAGTTATAGACTTTTTTTTAGTTGCTGTCATTATACGCAAATCTTTAGTACTTTAAAGGTATTCAGGTTTGGGTTCACTGGGTGCTGTTTGTTATTATTACTCTAAATTATAAAGCTTTTTTAATTCTAACAAAATGTTCTGAAGTAACACAAAATAGAAGCCACTGTGCTGTTTGTCTTCATTTTATTTTATTTATTTTTACTTCGACCTCACTATTCTGGATTTTTAATTCAGCGAGGGGCATGCAGTTGCCATTATTTTTCATTTTAATAAAAAAAGCATTTAAATTATTTTGAAAATGGAAGGTTAAGTCAAATGCATTGCATTTTGCATGCTGTGTGAAAGTCATAGCATAATTACTTTCCTGACCTTGAGCAAATGCAGTTTGTGAAGTATTTTTGTGGGCATGTGGTGTATCTAGAATATCATAAATATGCTTTCTGCATCATATTTGAGATGAAACGGGACACTAATTGTTGTATTGTCATATTGGATGTAAGAGCCAGGACTAGGCTGACTGCTTCAAAATGAAATTTTACTTTTGTGTTACTGCAAATCGCCTTTTATTATACAAAAGTTTTAAAGTGATGAAAATTGTGCAAAACAATTCAGGGTAAGAATGAAAAAAAGGTCCTGCGTGTACAACCCCAAGTGTTGAATGCATCCCATTTTATTTGTTTATATAAAACTGCCTCACAGATAATAACTGGGACATTTTCACTCATCAGAAATGCACGCTTATCATTTCCAAGTCGGATCCCATTCCGTTGTTTCCTCTTTCTTTTGCGAACCCGATGAAATCCATTACTACATTGTGGCAGTTACAAATGCCGGGCTTTCTCTGAACACGGAGAGGCTTGTCTGCAGGATTACTTTTGATTTATGCTCCAGCTGTGATATTGTAACTCTGTGCGATAGTGTCCTTGGACGTAAATGTAAGTAAACGGCAGGAAGGGCTTGGTGAAGGCCTGTGTATCAGAGCTGCTCCGTGCTGCGGTGTGGGCCGTCTCCCGGGAATTCTGCTGCCAATGTGCGTCGGGATTCTGTGATCTTCCAGAGCCGAGTTTTCCGGGTTTCTTTTTGTGTAGTTCAGCACACAGCCGATAAGGTGCGATAGGGCTGAGAATCACTAGGAGTAGTTTTCCTTTTCATTACTAGTGATAGTTTGGAGAAGACTTTATGCTCATATGAAACAAGAAGTTGAGCCTTTTAGAATTAAAAACCATCCACATGTGAACCACAAGAATCATAATCAATGCTAACCATCAGTATTCCTTTTTTTTTAATTGTTATGAATGCTAGTGTATTTCCTGTCTCCCCATTCCAATCAGACAGATGATTTCCTAATTGCTCTGCCCGGCAGGTTGTCCGTACACTAGTTGGGCTGATAAGCACATATCAAATGTGACAGCGTGCCTGTGTGATATAGAGAGAGTTCCTGCGGAGTGAGTCAGGGTGCTGGGAGACTCAGAGCTCATTTCTTTGCTTTTAATCGCAGGCTTTTGCAGGAACCTTCAGCAGAAGGAGAAATGAAACGGTTGGTTCCTTCACTCTGCTAGTGTTGGATTGTTTTCATGAACAATTTGTACACATTAACACAAATGCCACATACTGTGTATATATATATATATAATATTGTGTTTTTTTTAACCATATTACATATTAAAATACATTTTAAAATAGAAATAAATGTATACATTTTAAGATTTTAAAGCAGTTATTTTGTGAATTTTGCATAATCCTTCAAAAATGTTGCTCAACTTAAAGTGCTTAAATAAATAAACAATAATTTAATAATAATTTATTTTATTTTTTTTTTACAGTAAAAACCTTTTTTTTTTGTGAATGTTTTTTTTTTTTACAAGCATTTTTTGTTGAAAAAGTATAGCAATTGTTTGAAGCAGAGATATTTTATATTTTTTTAAATATCATCGATTCTTCCTTTCTGAATAAAGTTATTCACAAAACGTACTGACCCAAATACAGTAGTATGTAATTATTTAATTTATTACTAGCTCAGTGCATAGTGTTGTGCTGTTTTTTCCCATCATATGCATTCGGTGAGTGTTGTAGAGCTGCATTTATTATTTGATGAAATAATAGTGACGTTTCGTTCTTCACAAAGAAAATAGTGTATTAAAATATAAATGTATGTAGTATAAAACACTAAATATTCCTTGCTTTGGTGGTAGGTTATCCAGGGCTTGCCACTCCAATCCATTGCCATTCATGTCACTTTCAGTATCGTCTGGTTTCTCACTCACTTCCCTGTCTTTTGTAACTCTTTTACATTCTCTTTCTTTCCTCTTTTCCTCTGTTGTCAGCTTTCTACATCTGTTTATGCGTACGGCAGCCACCTTGAATCTTAAACGCCACTTATCAGCCACACTTTCTTTTCGACAAAAGCACTTTCTATCTATCACACGGCTGACTTTAAATTGCACTTAATTGTTCAGAATTACCCAAATACCTTGATTAC
The DNA here is from genome assembly GCA_032359435.1 of Enteromius unitaeniatus. Taxonomy (NCBI): domain Eukaryota; kingdom Metazoa; phylum Chordata; class Actinopteri; order Cypriniformes; family Cyprinidae; genus Enteromius; species Enteromius unitaeniatus. Next base: position 1,935,155 of record JAUMHI010000061.1, read on the forward strand.
TGCTAATTTTCCCCAAACGCGTTAACGTATGCATTCAACAAGTGAAATAAATTAGTGAGCATGACTGATGGAAATTTCTTGTTTTTGTATTTTAAAACATCTGATAGGTGGATCTTTACAGAGTTCTAGTCAGAAAGCTAATTTGATTCTTTGTTAAAGCAATATCAAAATGAAGACTTTGTCATTAAATTGGTTATGGTGTTACAAATTAATCTTTCAAAACAAATATATATATATATATATATATATATATATATAAAAACTTGAAACAATATTTGTTACATGAAATAAATTATTAATTTATAAAATATAGAAAAACACTAACTTTTGTCTTTTATTATTAAGCTTATTTTATTTTAGTTGTCAAAGAATTTGATGCACTGAATGATTTTGATGCACTAAAATAACAAAAATCAAAACTGAATAAAAATAATATATATTTAATAGATATAAATAATAATAAGTGACAGAAACACAACAAAATAACAAAAACTTTAACTTAAAAACAATGCAAACAGAAAACAAATCTAAATATGAATAAATCATAACATCTACTGTATGAGAAAAATAATAAAAGTCATGCAGGTTTTGGGCAAATTATTCCTTGCATCCTTAAAAATCATAGATCATGTCAAATAATGTATTTTCAGGTGTCAAAACTCTCATTTGCGTGTTTGATTTGATCCTATTACCCATAAGTCCCGGCGTCCTTGTGCTGCATTAGCACACACAGCTAAAGACTTGAGGTGTCAGGGCACCGTTACAGAGATTGCGTTTTTTTTTTTCATGAACCTCTTCACCAAATCATATTTGATTTCATGCGTAATTAGTTTGTCCATCAGCAGCCGAGGGGACCCTGTAGCGGCGGTATCTGCAATATCTTTGAGCTCTGATGACAGAGGCTTCAGGACAACAGCCAATATGCATTAGAACAATAGCACGGTTCCGCCCCATCGCTCCGGATGAACTAGAACTCATTTGGTACGACTGGTGTTTGTAACTACGCTCTCTTTACCTCTCACGCGGCGGGAGGAACATCTCCACGCTCACTGGCAGCCTTCAATGTTTGATAGACGCTCTGCCCTTCATATTAAACTGGAAGATTTAATTATATTTTTAAATGATATTTTAATTAAATATTAAGGTAAGCAAAAATGGATTTCAAAATAATTACATCAAACATCAAAAAAGTGAAGGCTGTTTTTTTTCTGCTTGGACAGCAGAAAAAGTAAGAAGCCTTATTTAAGTCACTGAGAGATTCAATCTAATTTAATTCTCTCCCCTCTCTAAATAAACAGTTCTCCAACCTTTTTTCATCTGGGGGGAGAAGAGATGATAGAGGTAATCAATATTTCTAGCATTTTAATTAAAACCGTTAGTGGAATAAATCCATTTAATTATCAGTTAATGAAATACAAGGTCATTTACCTGACAGCAACTTTGAAGGTGGCTTACTGGTTGGAATGAGAAGGCTGCTGAGGTGTCAGAGCCGTTTAGCAGCTGCCAGAGCTCAGCTTCAGATTCTCCTCTGTATTAACCCCTCTCTGTCCGTCTGTGCTCCGCTTGACTCCTACCTTCTGCTGCACACAAACCAAAAACACAATGAAGATCACAATCAAGTGTGTGTGTGTGTATTAGTCCTGTCAAACGATTATTCACGTTTAATCAAATCCAAAATAAAGGTTTTTGTTTACAAAATATATGTGTAATGTGTATGTTTATTATGTATATGTAAACACACACACATACAGTATTTATTTCTTTTTAAATATTTACATGTATTTTGCATATAATTTTTATTATTTATAAATATATTCAATATATAAATATAACACATTTTTCTGAAATATATACATGCGTATGTGTGTGTTTTTTACAGTATATACACATACATGTTATGTGAAATAAAACTTTTATTTTGGATGCGTTTGACAACACTAATATATATATTTATTTATTTATGTGTGTATAGTAGTCAACACTTTCATCAGAGTTGTGCTAAAACCAAAACAAGACCCCATTCTTCTTAGCTGGTATATATGTTTATATTATATTATAGCGCAATAAAGTGTATTGCATTTTAATATAATCTATATTTCTAAATCAATAAATCTACATCTACTGTACCTCTAAAACACAACTACACATGCTATATATATATATATGTGTGTGTGTGTGTGAGTATGTTTAAAAATGTAATAATAAAATATGCTGTAATATTACACACACACACACACACACACACATTAGTGCTGTCAATAATCAATCGTGATTAGTTGTATACAAAATAAACAATTTATTATTATTATTAACAATTATTATTACAAATAATAATATGCATGTGTGTGAATTCATAACATGCATATATTTAAGAAAAAATTATAATTATTAAGTATACAGTTTTTAAATGCACACAAACAACTAATTCATATTTTATGTCAGTATAAAACTCATATGTATATGTATGTATCTTCTGTATGAAGACCAGTATATGCATTCATAGATTATTTGGTATTTTGGAGGTCTTTATAATTCCTGTTGTACATTTCTAGATAATAACACATAATGTTGTTTTGGAAAATCAAACATTTCCTTATTTGTACTACATTTTTTGCTGTTTTGCAAGTATACAGAACTACGGCACTTAGGAGGATGTATATAGTTATTACTTATATTATTGAGTGATAAACATGAGAGAAATCTCCTACATTACATGATGCCAATGTCTTTTCTCTTTTGACATTCAAACACTTGCAGAACAAGTGTGATAGAGTAGCATAGCATCGTTTAACCTCTGAAATTTGTTTGCCAGGAAACGTCTTTGTTGAAAATCACTTGATATGCTAGGAATTATTTTTGAGGCTCAATCGGGCAGTAGAAGATTTTTATTTCAGAGGCATATAATAGAAACAGAGCTGTATCATGTTGTTTGTCTGTCGAGTACTAGTAGCTTTAAAGGAGTGCGAGACTGTCACTATGAGTGTGTGTGGAGGCAGAAGCTTATATATATAGCGTGTGGAGGCGGTGCTGGGATTTGTGTGATGGAGTTTATTTCAGACCCAGTTCTCTGGGGCCAGAGGAACAATAGTCTCTCAGCAGCCCTTCCTTCACCATCTGGAACAAATACAACAAATAATAAATAGAGATACAATGGGGCAGAGAAATGGAATTTAACTTGGCCCGCAGCACTTACCTGAAATGTGCATATAATGGTGTGGGGCATTTGTCATAGCGAATGCTTTCTGGAGTTTTTGTCCTACTGTTAATGAAATAGTAAACTTGGCTCTGTACATTACGCTTCGGCTTTATGCATCGATCTCGGCAATTGCTTTCTTTGTCTTATTACTAAAATCAATTTCCTTCTGTGATTGCCAAGAAGAGCATTTAAAAGCACTTACTTCATGTGATGTTTTCTGACTCCGTTCCCCGGCTCTGTGGCTTTTTATTGTTTGTGACAGTCCTTCCAAATACAAATGCCCTGTGCATATGCCATTCTTGGAAAATATTAGAATCAGTCTGCCAAGGACACTCAGTCGTACCGATGACAGACGTATTAAGACGTTCTCAATCCTGTTCTGATCAAATTCTAATTGTTGGGTACTGAGTTGATGTTGACATTTGGAGGAGGCTTTAACCACTGAATGTGAAGCATGTCTTTTTGTTTATGAAACAACATTGTGATCCAATAGTAGTCTCAAAGTCTATCCTCAAGATCCAGAACTAACCTTTTGCCAAAGCTACCAATGACTAGGAAAACACATTCGTATTAACCCTAAACTGTACATAAAACAACAAGCCTAGTGCCATCAGCAAGCACTTGATGTTACATTGGTTTAAGTTTGTTGATAAGTTGTTAGAGTGTAATTACACATTTAAGTACTGAGTAATATTAATTAGCTACATGTACTTACTGTATGAGTAGGATTAGGACTTGGTTACTTGGTAGGTACATCCAATATGTGTAACAAGGGCACCTTAAAATAAAGTATTATCCTATTTTTATTCGAAACAAATAGCAGTTGGTTTTCTTAGGTGTAGTCTATAGAGTATATAGCTTTTATATTATAGTATATTATATTATATAGTAGACACACATATGTATACATATGTATTTTTCACGTTCTATGCAACAGTTACTTGCCTGGTAACTTGGTGAGTCCTTATTTCTAACTCAGACCCGTACAATTATTATTAGAGAGATTTGATTGGTTGATAATGAACAAAGAAAGATGATCCAGGAACATGTTGTACTTGGGTAAACTGAGATATAATGAACCCCTTTTTCTGTAAACGTGGATTATACGTGATGCTTTTGACAGAAGTATATCTCAATGGGGATAGAGCTGCTCTGCTGTGCCTCTCTCTCCCTCACACACACACACACACACACACACACAGGCCTGCAGGCAGTGGCTCTGACGACTGGTGTGTCTTTGTGCTTTAATACACTGACACAGTGTTTGACTTCAGTCTGTTCAGCTCAGAGTGGCCAGTAGAGCTCAATCTATCCTCTAGATATCAGTCTGATCTACTGCCGGTTTATAGTTTCATTTGACCACAATCCACTTTGACAAACAACCTGCTTTCATCTCCAACTCTCACAAAAACAGCTCATTTCTGCTCCCCAAACCTCAAAAGAAACCATGTCAAGGTAGCCGAGATACCGTCTCCTTCCGATTTCAAATGAAGATCAGATTTTTTTTTATGTTACTTAATTATTTCCTAATTAGTTTGCATGTTAATTAAAATGGTGGCTAATGTTAATTACCTATATTAATGGATTCTCATGTAACACCTGCCCGAAGCGCTTGGCTCAGTTTTCAAAATATCTTCATCTAAGCCGGTTGATGCATGCCGTCTCGCTTTGTTGAAAAGCAGCGAGGAATTGAAGTCAGGGGATTTTTGAAGTAGTCAAATCGAATGCTCGTTGTTTTCTTCTCTTCTGCTTTCATTTGAGAGCTGCGTTTGCAGAGAGGACTGGCATATTGTGATTATAGTCATATTTGTAAGCGTGTGTAATCTGTGATGCTCAATCTGTTTTTTACATTCTAAATAGGTTAAATATATTTTTTTTTAAAGTAAATGTTTCAGGTATGTTAAAAATCATTCTAATTACGAATCCAAAATATACACTTAAAATGTATTTGGACACTTGAGTCACATTTAAAAATGCACAAATGTTTTGTTTTCAGTACAAATCCAGTTCAGCAAACCTTTGACCATCATCCTCTGAAATACACCCATGATGAGTATCAGTGGTGGCCAGTAACGAAGTATTTGTATTTTTCAAGTATCTGTACTTTACCCCTGAGTAATTTATCCCTATGTCTGTTTTTGATTAACGGTATAAGTTTTTATATTGTCTATAGTGTTTATTCATAACCATACTGATATATAAGTCTAATTGTTTAGCTAACAAGCTTGCTAGTGCTAAGTTAAGGTAATTTTTAAATAATGTCCTAATATTTTTGATGCATTAAATGGTCAGAAACATCATCGCTTTGAGGTAAGATATCTATATATCTATATATATCTATATATCAGTAAGATCAAGTCCATGTGATATAATTAAATCTGCCGTATGATTAAAACGATGAGTGGGTTAAAATATCCACTTTTTAATAATCAATTGTTTACTAGATATTTCCATATGTTGGTTTATGTTACATTTTTGCTAGCAAGTAGCATGCAAAGTCATACACGAAAGTTAAAATGCCTACAATAACACGCATACTGTACATATGAGAAAGACACAAACCTGTTTTTGTATAATGGCCCAGATGTTTCCCATCACTCCTCTATGCTGGCAGAATCCCCTCTGACATTCTTGACACACACCTGGTGTGATTGCTTGGCATGCATGACAAAGCTAAAGCAAAGCAAGACCATATTAAAGTGAAGATGGTCTCTATTAGATTGAAAATGATCACCCGATCAATACGACCCCCTGCCTGACTAATCCATAACGTGAACATTGTTTCAGACCCCCACGCCTTTTCCTGCATGTGTCTCGGAGTGCTTAGACTTCATGGAAGCAAGGATCAGCGATTAAATGTCACCTTTCAGCAACAACATTAAATAAGAAGCAGCAATTTGGCTCCTAGCAATTGCTAATTTCACGCCCTGATAAATGTTGCAGGAGCTAAAGCTTTCAAAGATATTTCTTAAAGGGGCGGCAGCATATGCAGGTAAAGACCTGATGCGTTCTGCGAGGACAAAAGCTCACTTTCATGTCAAGGTCAAAGGAGTTGTTTTGCTTTAAGCTAAATGTAAGTCATCCCTTATTACCAATTAAAAATTTATTCTGACCTCATCAATTAGATTTAGAGTGAGGGCTTTTTAAAAATAGATATTTAAAATGCTGTCTTAGGAATTGATGGTGCATTAGAAGATATTTGACATTTAGCAGGGACAGTACATAGGGTGTTCACACATACAGAGATTTACTGCCACCAGAAATCATTCATTTCAGCATCTTTGAGCGACGCTGACCATTGACATGTCAAATATAGGAGGAGACAGTCCAATCGTACAAAGATGAAGCTTGTTTAGTGTACTTTCAGTTAAAGTATCTGGTTATTGTGTGGCTGATTTTAAATATGAAAGGTAGCATTGATAAAACTTTTTTCCCCTCTTTATTTAAGTACACTGAATGACTGCAATAAAAAAGCACATCAGCGACTGCCCACTTTTCCAGCTGTCTTGATCTCAGAAGTATTTGTCCCATTTATTTTCTTCATTGGCATTTCAAAATATTCAATAACAGTTCCAAGCCACTGAACCAAGCAATAAAAATCATAACATTTTGTCTGAAGCAACATTCTATATGAAAATTCAGTAAAAATAAAAAACTATTTTACAAGAGAATGAACTACTTATATTTTGTGAATCACTTTCTAATCAAAGACTGTAAAATATACGAAGAAAGAAATTGTTATTTAGCAAAGACTGATTGAACTGATTAGAAGGACACTGACGCTATTACGAATAAATTCTCTTCTCTATTCATCAAAGATTTCTGACAGAAAATTGTATCATGGTTTACATTAAAATATGAAAGTGTTTTTTGCACTCTTGAGCAGCAAATGAGCATATTCTTGAATCGGGATCAGGTGACATTGGAGAAAGGATGCTGAAAATTCAGATTTGCATCACAGGAATAAATGACATTTTATAATGTATTACAACAGAAATGAGTTATTTTAAATTCTGATGACATTTCACAACAATTCTGATCTTGGCAAACACAAGAGGTTTTTAAAAACATTAAAAAGTCATTGTTAAAATGGCCACCCTTAAAGGTACTTTGCATGAAGAAGAACCAAACGTCAAGCATCTTAATTGAATAATGTGAGACATTTTGCATGTTGCCAAGTGCTTGTTTGATAAAGCACAACCAATTCATCTTGCACCTACGGTGGCATCTATTCTGGAGACACTGCAGATAGCTATAGAAATATGACCCCCTGTGTTTTTAGTGCATACATAATCAAATTTATTTGACCAAGCAGTCAAACAACTGCAAATGAATGCGCTTGTATCAGCAGCTGGTTAGCTGCAAAAGACAGATAAGGAGAGCAACTTCTGTCTGACAACACTGTAATAATCGCCATTATTTTGAGCCATAAAGTTGCGTGATTCATGTCGGAAGACCCCACCACACATTAAATCCAGCCTTTATGACTAGTGATTTGAAAGTAATAGTTTCCAAATGAGTTTCATGCCTTCTACAGCTCCTCGGAGGCCCGCTCTCCTCAAAAATAATCTCCCCTCGTAACTTTTCAAAGGAAAAAAGCCGGCCGTCAAGGAATAGCAGTGCATTCTTTTCCTGCTCGTGAAAGTGAAAACACTCGAATGAAATACAGCCTCTTAAATGACAATTGGGGAATTTAGTTTTCTTTTCTTTTCCTTTTTTTTTTGAACACAATACGACAGCATTTTCAAGACACGTGTAGAGTTTGTGAAGGTGAAGCTTTGCAGGCGTATTTGTAAATTTATGAGCTGCTTTGATAGAACCCTCGGCCATTTACAGCTGCTGTCTCGACCTCACACAACTCCCGACTGAATTTATTTTCTGAGCATGCCTGCGTGTGTGCTGCTCGCCTCCGATGCTGCCTCTGAACATCAGGACCGACCTGATGGGAGACATTTCAAATAGGCCGATGTATGTTCTGGCTGTTTTGAACACCGGTCGCAGGGGGGCCGGGGTGGCGGGAGACTTCCCACCGTTTTCAATCTCGCCGCAACGCTCCTCGCATTCAGAGCAGACGATAAAGAAATGAACGACCCCCGTGTTTTGTCACATAGCTTAATTGTAGAATTTAGGAGGTATCCATCGGCCCCTGTGCAGCAGTTCACCTGTTTTTGATTTTTTTTTTCTCGTACTGCATGCTAGAGTCACATTTTTCTCGTTTCTCTTCGTTCCCCAGCTGCTTTCAATGAAACTCTGTCCTGTTTGCACTGCTTCCACATGAATCATCTTCCAATCCGTCTCTCTATCTCTCTCACTCTGTTTTTTCATTGCACATGAAGCAACACAAGAGCGTTACTCAATTCTGTTTGGATCGTATTTGATCCCAATGAATTTCGCTCTCCTGTTCGATGTGAAACACATGTGCCTCAAAGCTCAAGGACGATCATGTCTGTGATTGTTTTCCTCCAGTGCATGTTTTTTTATCACAATCTGCAGATTTTTAGCAGTCCTGTCTAGCTTATGAAGGCAAATCAGTCAGGTCTGGGCCTTTAATACTTTACTGTTATTGACTTTTTTGTTCTCATTATTATTTCTCTTTGGTATTATGCAGTTAAAAATAGAGGGAATTTTATGTTTTTGGCATGGCTGTTCTGTTGATCATATTTGATGTCCCATTAGGGTTACAGACATGACACCTCAAATCGCAAGGCTTGTTCAGGAGCGTGTGCTATTATTGTTCTAAGCAACTGGATAATAAAACATGAACAAGAGGCAGTAAGCAGCTGTGCAGCATGCACTGGCAACCGTTTTTTACATTGTGGTGGCCAGTTTCAAAAGAGCAAGCACCCAAATTTTCATCAGAAATATAAACATTTTATTTCTAATTTCTTTGCATGCATTGAGTGATTTTTGATGAATTGCTTTGTTCTTTGTAAGTCGCTTACATAAATGTAAATGACACATAAAAGCTTTAATTATTCACACAACTGTTCAAAACTTTGGAATCTTTATGCATTTTTGAAAGAAGTATCTATTGCACCTCAATGCTGCGTTTATTTAATCAAAATACAGTATATTATTTTGAATTATTATCACAAAGTTCTATTTTAATACATTTTAAAATCATTTTCAGCAGCCGTTACTCCAGAAATCATTATAATATGCTGATTTCATATTACTGTCAATGTTAAAAACAATTGTGCTGCTTAATATTTTTGCAGAGATACATTTTCTTCAGGATTTTTTTGATGATTAGAACGTTTAGAACGTAATGGAATCTTTTGTAACATAAATGTATTTACAGTCACTAGTAGTGTACAGTAAGTTGTCTGGGTTTAGTTTACATTAATTGATCATGTGAGGTGCACATAGTCTGATATATGATGTAAGATATAGGAAGTGATGATAGCAGAGTTTCAGCTCATGATTGACAGTGGAAGATGTGAAACTGACACAGGCATGTAAACAAAAGGGCCCAAAATGACTCGATTCAGCAGATTTTACTGTCATCTGAGTCTCGATTTCACTCGAGGGAAGGAGGTAAGCATTCATCAAATGATTGAATTCATATCGATTCCTGCCATATTAACAGTTTAAAGCAAGACCTCTTTTGATGGCGAGAGAGAGAGAGACGGAGTGAGAGGTTTTTGAATGATTCTGTTTGAAATAAGTATACAGGAGATTCACACGCAAATCCCCTCTGTCTGCATATCTGAATAAGAATATATCCTTAAACGGCCCGGGAGGGGGTGGGAGGCGAACCGTGCTGTGTGCGGGATCAGGGGGTTATTTACCACTTCGGTGGGAGGCCATGTGTTCGTACAGAGGTCGTATGGCAAGCTGAGAGCGACTGTTAGCACGGCGGGCAACGTGGAGCACTCCAGCCCATAGGAAAATTAATTAAGCGACGCTTTGCTTTTAAGTCAGAGGCTTACATGCGTTTTTCTTTGGTTGACATTGTCTGTCTTGAGATTATGAAAGCTTAGCCTTTATCTCAGACACTGATTGCACTGCATTGTGGGAACGGGCTGTGCGTACATTATGACAAACGCTCATCAATAGCACGATTTCTCCTTCAAGTGGCGATGAATGTAGGTTTACGTGCTTGATATTGATGTTTTTCATATTCACCCATGGGAGCCGCATCTCGCAGCAGCTCAGCCACATATGCCGTTATAGATTTCTAATACGTTTCAGCTCTGCGTTTTTAATACAGATGGGTAATTCTGCTCGGTTCGGCAAGATCAATGCAAATGCGTCTTAGCCACGCGAGCCACAAGAGAGGCGAATCTCCATCACGACAATGTCCTCGACTCGAAACCGAAGTGGCGTGCTGGGCCGAGCCGTCCTCAGGCTCAAGGTGGCTCGGAGAAATTGCTTTTGTCGGAGGTGGGCATCGGTTATTATTGTGTGTGTAAGCTGCTCCGGTGGGATTGAGTAATTAGGATCCTGACATGGCATCGGCGAGCCAGCCGAGTGAATCAAAAATGAAGGCAAATGAAAGCAAATTCCTCCGAGGAGGGAGAGGAGAAGTCTGTGCGCTCGCGCCGCTAATTTTCTAGAGCTCCTAGTTAGGTTCATTTCATTCCTCCCAAATGAGCAAAGCGCCCGAGCCCCGGCGTTTGATGCCCGCCCAATAAATGGAATGAAAAAGCGACACATCTTTCTGTTGATTTTCTTGTTTATTATCAAGGGTAGCTTTGATTGAGGAGCAGTTTACATTCATGGAATCGTCTGACCTTTCTAGAGGCATCTGCCGAGCAGGCGCCAGGCGCCCGGTGGAGAATGCGAAGCCGGCGCGCTTCATAAAGTGTTGAGAAATGAGCAAAAAATCAAAGCCGTCTGTTGGAGATTTTATTGGCTCGCTCATTCATCGTCTCGTATTTTGCACAATAACTGATCTCCGTCAAGCCAATGTAGCCAATTTTCTCAAGCACCAAAGAGAAATACATATTTTTTCCATCTGATTTGAAAAGCATGTACAAGTGCTTCCTAATCACTGCTGAAAACTAACACACTCCTTTCTGAAATGGACCGGCGCCAGTTTCGAGCGCCGCTCTTTATTGCTGCCGTATTGATTCGGCTAAATGCTAGAAGTCTGAATTAGTTTAATAATTTTGCCAGTTCTTATAGTTTATTGTTTTTTTAATAGTTCTTGAAGTTGGATCGAAGGGGTTGAGGTACTTGAGGTTGTTCAAATGATATCTGATTCTTTCTCTCTGTTTGTTTTTGGTGTCAGCAGGTGGAGGTCCAACAGAGCCATCGAGAGGCCCAGAAAGATGTTCTGGATCAGATGAGAGTGAAACTTAAAAGTCAACAGTACTGCTCCAACAGCAGAAGCGTCGACTTCACCCTGATGTCCAAGTCTAACAGGTGCGATGAGAAATGTGAAATAATTCCTGATTTGTTTTGGTCATATTCGAAAACAGCATCACAAGCAATCCCAGAATGCACTTTGACTAGATCAGTGGAAAGATGAATAAATACATTATAAACACTTAAATTACTGAAAAGCATCAATAAAACGTACTATTACAATATGCATATAAATATATATTTTGCATCCTTCACCACTGAATTCAAACCATTTGGGAACTTATGCTTACTAATTATACAAAAAATAGTATAAAGTGGTATAAAGTGGTTTTATCATGTCATAATTTTGTCTGTTTTACTTAATAAATAAATTTTAAACAATGTAAATATGCAAAAATATGCAAACACTTGTCAGATTGTACCAGAGCAAACTTATTGAACATTAATATTAACTTAATAAAGAATATTTAATGTTTATTTAAAAGCATTTATTAAACATAAAATTATTTGATCATTTTTGGTATATTGTGTTACTGTCACAATCTAGCTGGCGTGTCAGGTTGATCTCTGGATGACACTCCAGCGATCGTGAGTTCTGTGTTGTTGTATCTTGTGCCATGTGAATCTGTGTGTTTGTTTATTTACCTGTCAGCTCCCTCGTGTCTTCTCCTCATTTGTTTCGTGAGTTTTGTTCAGTTATCTCCTTGTTTTTTCATTAAATGGTTATTCAGTTAAGTCCTGACTCCGTGTCCTCCGTGCCCACTGGAAAAACACCCGTTACGCTTCACCGCAGCGACAGCGTGTTTCGTGACAGAACGACTGACCCTAATCGGTGGAGCTGCGGGACACGTTTCCATATCCATTTCCATGGTTCGGACCACCGTTTTTACATCCTCCTGCGATGATTTCTCCAAGTGAGTTGAGGAGCATCATGGAGAGGGGTGAACTCGCACTCAAAATGGCGGCCGAGGTTGCAGTAGCCGATCTAGCTTCGAGGGTGCCAGCACCGTCGAAAACACCCACAGTTCCAGATCCACCATTACGGTTGCCAGATCCGTCGAAAAGACTCCCGGTCTCTAAACTGTCTATAACGGGTTCTAGTCTCATTTCCCAGTCCAAGAAGCCTCGTTTAGCCGGTTAGTTCCTGTGTTACAGCCAAAGAGACTGCCAGGAGTGCTGTATGCTGCTCAGTCGGTTCAGGTTTTTCAGTTGGAAGAGCAGTCACCCATCCTTGTGGCTTCAGTTCTGCGTGTGAGGGGTTCCAGCATCACATCACAGCGAGAGGGGCTGTGCGATTATCAGTCTAGTTCAGTAACACCGCCAGGAGTGCGGTTGAAGGTCCTCACGGTTCCTAGCCTGCAAGTAACGGGCCTCAATCCCGTAGCACGGTACGAGGAGCCGTGTATTGCCCAGTCAATCCCGGTTACGCAGCCTGAGAAGCTGCAGAAGGCCCTCATGGTTCCCAGGCAAGTTCTAACGGGGCCTAACACCGTAACACGATACAGGGGGTCGTGTTCAGTTCAGTCGGTCATGGTTTCGCAGCCAGTTAAGCTGCAGGAGGTCCTCGCAGTACATAACTCGCATGTTACGGGTCCCACTCCTGAATCACGGTATGAGGAGCCATGTCAGGTCCAGTCAGTTTCTCAGTCTGTTGAGCTGTCTGAGGTCTGTGACTCATGGTGGCCCGATCCGCCAGACCCGGTCTGTGATCCGGACCCATCATAGCCGGATCCACCAGACTCAGTCTGTGATCCCAGGGGATGTCGCCGCCATCTGCTCCGCCTTGGAGGAGGTTTCCACCGTCTGACCTGCCCAGGTGGGCATTCCCACCGTCTGCTCCACCTTGGAGGACGTCTCCGGCATCTGGCTTGCCGCGCCTTTGAAGGGGGAATGTCACAATCTAGCTGGTGTGTCAGGTTGATCTCTGGATGACACTCCAGCGATTGTGAGTTCTGTGTTGTTGTATCTTGTGCCATGTGAATCTCTGTGTTTGTTTATTTACCTGTCAGCTCCCTCGTGTCTTCTCCTCGTTTGTAACCCCGCCTTCCTCATCAATGTTCATTCATGTCCAGCCAGTTTTGTCCAGGTGTGTTTAATTAGTCTTTGTATAAAATCCATGCCCCATGTCTTGTTTGAATGTCAGTCATTGAAGTTTCTTTATGTTGCTGTATTGTTGTTGTTCGTCTCATAAGTTTTTTCAGTTATCTCCTTGCTTTTTCACAAAATGTTTATTCAGTTAAGTCCTGCCTCCGTGTCCTCCGTGCCCACTGGAAGAACATGCGTTACGCTTCACTGCAGCAACAGCGCTTTTCGTGACAGTTACGTTTAGTGAGTTGTTTGGCAACACATTGTCTATGTCTGTGTTTTATGATGCAATTTGCAATTCTTAAATTATACTTTCATCAGTAGTTTTATCAATAAATACTGTTTGGAAGTCAAGGCTTCCATGCACTTTGTTTTGACATGGATTTGTTGAGTAGAACTTCTCAAATCCTTCACTTAAGAGCTTCCAAGAGTATTATGATGCTGACTTGGAACGCCAATAACTTCCTGAAGTATATTTTATATTATGTGCCTTGGCTCTTTTGTTTTCACAAATATCTTGCCGTTTAATCAATACTGTAGATTAGATTTATTTTTAAGGGCCTGAAGTAACCTTTCTCTAATGCTACTTAGTGGTTCCTCATGTGGTTACAGACTTGCATTATCTTTCTTTCTTTCTTTCTTTCCTAAAATAACTAATCCTTTTATTCTGTGGTCCATTAGTTCTCGACCCTCCCCCTCTCTCTCTCCCTGTCCAGTAAAGTCCTGAATGTTAACCGTAGAGTTCGGATCGGACTCCTCGGCTTGGCTTTGAATCAAACATCGTTTTAATCCTTTTAAGCTTCTCCTCGTAATGATTTATTTTGCAGTAAAAAACCCATAATGATCCTTTGAATTTTAATGATGAGCTGCCTGCTCAAGGATTCATTGTTTTGACTCTTTGGCCCTTACCTTTGCATGAAAACATGTCTTAAGGGAGGTGCTGTCGAATTCGATGGCCTCCGGTGCCTCTCTCCAGCTCGCAGGCCTCATCAAGGGCTGACGCCCACTGCAGTGGCTCCCAGCATCCCCTCGCACCTGATAGAAGCGGGACGCCTGCCATTCAGGAATCAAAAGCCCTCTCCAGGAGAGGAGAGACGAGGGAAACACAACAGACAGCGGTGAAAAGGAGATGTTAAGTCCCCGCATTAGGCGCCAGGGATTAGCACCATAAATTAAAGAGCTCTTTCTATAAAACTGTCACTTCGTATGAGATGTGAGGGGTGTCAATACAGCCGGCCAACCTTTCCCGGTGAGGCTCAGGGTGAGCGCTGATGAATTAGACCACCTCCCCCTCTTAGAAAGGTGGCGCGGTGCTGAGTGGGGGGCACGTTGACGTTAAACGGATTTGAAAAGAAAGAAAGATGGAGAGGCATCCATTTCTGTCTCACAGGAGTGTCAATGCTGCGCTGACCCGGAGGAGCCCGTTTCAAGTGGCTAACAGCTAATGCTTGTTGACAAAACTGCTTCATGTGAGGTCTGATGAACAGGTGGATAGCTCGCACAAAACCGTTCAAGTTTCAAAAAAAGCATAGAAATTAAGAAGATTTTTTTGGTTTGTTTGTTTAAACAGAACAAGTGAGTTTAATTGTCTGAGCTAACATTTGGTTAGTTTGAAATAGCATTTGAACTAAAATTAATAAAGTACATAATTATAAATCATATTGGGCATGTTGAACTTTTTAAATATATATATATGTATGCGTGTGTACATATGTATATAAATTTGTGTGTGTGAATATATATATATATATATGGGTGATTCTATAATTGCGGGTACATTTGGTGTCCCCACAAATTTTTCCAGCTTTTTTTTTTTTAATGGTTATATTTTTTATTATTTTAATTTATTTATTATTGTTCTTTACTAATTTTTATAAATTAAAAGATGTTGCAATCCATAACAAGTAAATAGCTTAAAAATCAGTAATTTCTTTTTGTCCGCATTAGTCATTGTATTTTTTTCCATCATGTTTCAATGTTCAATCAAAATGTTTTATAGTACTTTTTTGGCAACAGTTTATTTATTTCATTTATAAAAGCCCTAAATAGTTACTTACTTAATTCTACAACATTAAATTATTTCAAATTAATTTAAAGCTTTAATATTTTTTTATTATA
>JAUMHI010000061.1:1950966-2007102 GCA_032359435.1 Enteromius unitaeniatus
TATATATATATATATATATATATATTAGTTAGATTAAAATGTACACATTTATGACTCAGAATCTCTATAAAGTGTTTATGATTAGTCTAATTTTAAGTTAAATTGTATGTTATATTAAAAAAAATATAAAATATTAGAAGACATCTTTGCAAAATCGTGATGTCACCATCATTTGAAACTTTTAAAATTCTTTTAAATTCTTATTTATTATATTATGTTATATTATATTTGCTATAACTTAATATTGTGGCTGTGCATGTTCTAGTCCATCACTGTCTTATGATTAGATCCCCGCAACAGCTCTTCAAAACTATTTGAATTTTTTGTCATTCCCGCCACTCTTACCCTGTTCATTCACATGCTTGTACACTTGTGATGGTGTCCTAATACCCTGTATTTTCCCAGTTCCCCCTCCCCCGGCCCTTCCCAGAACCCACCTTGCTAAACCCACCCTGGACTTCCTTGAGCGCCGAACTCTGCACAATTACTGCGAGAGGACTATGGTGTGTGCGCCCTGCGCTGTACCATTCATCATAAGGCTTTTACATTGACCTTGACACCCACTTCATTAGAATAAAGATTGTCTAGTGTTTAGGCTACATTGTTCCTCCTCGCCCAGACCCCATGCAAATTCCCGCTCGAGTTCTGGCGCGCCGGGTCTGTCAGAGGTCATCTGCATTAAATGATTGCCGCTATTCTCCAACTGCTTCTTTCATTCGGCTCAATTGAAATCCTTCTTCCTGCTCAGGACGGGACCCTGCCAGTGCTGCTGCCCACCGCACGGATTTTAACTCCTTGCTCCCACGACTACAGCCCTGTCTCGGTGCTAGCTGTATTACAGGACACAGGGTGTTCTAGTTTCCTTTCAGAACTCGCTGTGAAAACATTTGGTTGTTGTAGGTCATTGCCAGGGCTTGGCCTTTCTTTGTAGATAGCCTTCTAACTGATGTCTCCATGATATTCAGGTCTACATTAGATAGGATATCTAATTTTATATCTCAGTTGTTTCTAATAGAAACAATAAGCTCTGAACTATATGTCAGCTGCATTTCAGCAATTATCTAGTCTATTTCTCTCTAGATATTAGGTGAAACATCTGAGATGATATTTTTATTATTTGAAGAAAAGTGGATTGTAGTTTCTTACTAAATTAAAAGAATTATTTTACCTAAAAAATGTATATTCTGTCATCAATTATTTACTCAGGCTGTTTTAGGTCACCATTTACTTCCATTGTATTTTTTCCTACTATGGAAGTCAATGGTGACCCATAACAGCCTGGTTACAAACTTTTTTCAAAATATCTTCCTTTGCTTTTCGACTGAATAAAGAAATTCATACAGATTTGGAACTACTTAAATGATGACAGAATTTTCTTTTTTTTTTTTTTTAGGGTAAGTATTCTCAATGAAATATGACTGGGTCATATTTTTTCACTAATAATTTCATTTTTATATCTCAGCTTTTTTTTCCTGGAAAGCTATGAAGTTTAGACTTTTACTGTATGTAAACTATTGTTTACTCATTCTGTGTCCGTATTTCTCCTAAGATACTTTGATGAAACATCTGAGGTGATACTAAGATACAGTAAGTGAGTAATGCTTTTTTCATGCAAAACATGCTTGGGTGTTGGCCATTGCCAGGACATTGCCATGTGGTTTCTATACATTTCTGGTTTGTTTTACAGGCATTTTAATAATGGTTCCTTGGGGTTTCTGGGTTGATACTTGTTGGTTGACTCCTACAGTAGCTCAAGTCTCTTTTATCTTTTATCCCATTTGTTTCACTGAAGGGATCATCTTCACATCTCGGTTGAGTTATAGACTCTTTAGTATAAGTCTATGGGATTTTTTTCACTAATGAGCACTTCATCTCAATTGTTTCTCCTAGACTGGAGATTAATTGAAGAGCAAATTGGCTTTTTTGGAGGCTTCCTGCTTTTTAGATTCATAGAAAAACGCCCTAGTATTTTCTCATGATTATCCTCTAGTTCAGAGAAGATCTCAACAGTTGTCTAATTTGTGTTCATGTCACCGCAGGAATTTTAGCAGATGTCTGAAATAAAGTTGATACCTAATGAAGTTTCCAGAGCTATGAAAGAGCAACCTCTTTTTTGCTCTCATATTCTCGTTCTGTCTCACAGTGGAAAAATTCTGCATTTGTTGTGAAGATGATTTACACTTTCATGGGCTGTTAAGCCAAAGCGCTCCGTCTCTCTCTCTCTTTCTCAGTCCCTGGCTTTGGACCCAAATACATCTCCATTATTATCACATCAGTCAAAAGCAGACGGCCAGTCCTGAAAAAAATAAAATAAAATCCAGAATGAAAAGGCTCATTCTGCACTACAGATATAATTGGAATTAAATTATTAATGAGAGATACTTAAAAAAGATTGTTTTATGATTCGCTATTAGTGAATTTGCTATTCATTTTAATATTTGTCATTTGATTTATATGGGGATAATGCAATATAGGCCCCAATTAACAATGCATGGCCTGTGTAATATGATTTTCGGTTAATGCAAATGGAATAAGCAAGAAGAAAGCAAGCGATTCAACTCCTCAAATGTAATTTTCTCGGCCAGTTCTGCCAATTTTAAATGACATTGTACATTTTAATTTTCCCTCTCTTTTTCAAAGGTTGCAAATTTATACTCATTGAGCCGAACTGCCATTAATTTACATGGAAAATTACTTGCGGAGTTGGAATATCTGTCACGTTCACACCTATTTACTTTTAAAAGCTCTGCCAATGGAGCAGGGTAAGAGGTTACAGAGAATTCAGACACGTTTTCTAACTAACCTCTCTTTATAGTTGGTTAAAGTAAAAAAAACCTGTTGGAAATGAAAAATCACAAATGAGATCTCATTTAATTTCTAAGTTGTTTCTTCTAGACAGCACTGACTTTAGCAGACTGACACATGAGGAAGTTTTCTTTTTAAACCATTTTAGATAAAAGATTAGTTCATTTTAAATGGATTCAGTATATGGATAATGTATTTATTAATTTACTTACCTGAGTCACTTGCTTTCTGCTGTTAATCGTCACAAAGTTTGATATTTGGAAATATATAGTCTACAAAAATAAGTTGACATCCATTGAGTGGACAAAAGCAGTTAAAGAATATAATGTTTTCCACTAAACAAGAAAAGTCATACAGTTTTGGAAGGACACGAGAAACATCACTCCATCAGAATTGTTGAATTGTTTATAATTTAATGACCCTTGAATTGTTTTCGAAAACCATATATAGTGTTTTATATGTAAACATAAACAGTTAAATATAAACAGTTTTCTTTACATTTTAAGCCAGCAGTAATTGTACTTCAAAGAACAAAAAGGTACCATAAAACTTTTAAAAGGATTATCAGTCAATAATGTGTGGTTTTTTTTACATAAAAGTTCCAAGATGTGGAATATAGAGAATGCAGAGTCTCCATATACTCCATATTCTTAGTAAGGTTTCACAAAATGAAAGCAAGTGTAATGATATTAATAAAAACTGTATTCTTCCACTAAACAATGCAGTTGTGAAACAGTTGGTGTAGGTTTGTAGTGTAATTTACAGCGGCCTTGAAGGTGCCTCAACCAATCAGAACCAAGGACCGGAACTATCTGTTTGTGCTAATTCTGTCTTTTTGGAATTTTAGCTCTCGAAATCTTCCACTTTCATTGCATGGAAAACAGTGGCTTGGACATTGTGCTAAATGTCTTCCTTTCAAAAATGTTTGAGTGTGAATGACTGATGACAGGCTTTTGATTTTTGGGCGATCGTACCCTTTAAGTCCCTGGAGCTCTGAAAGGGCACCTGAGCAGTAAGTCTCCTGTGCTGTGAGCAGCAGTAGCTGTATGAATTCTGGCACCATCACTTTAGATTACAACCAGGCTGAGCAGAGCTGAACAGATCTTAGGCCTCTCTCGGCTCTTAAAGCCCAGAGTTCTTGGCTGATTGCATTGTTTCCTATGTTTGTCTAGAGAAGAAAAATGCCACGCTCAGAGTAGAGAGGGATGGGGTGTGAGTATCTTTCCATGAGAACCCCTCCTCCCCGAACTCACAGCTGAGCTCCAGACCCCGGGCCCCGGATAAATAGTGCCTTTGTTCGCCATTCAATGGCATTAGGCATGGGCTTCCTATGGGGGTCACTACCAATCCTTGTGAGGGGACAGAAGGGGAGGCTGAAAAAGAACAACACATCTAAACCATGAACTACCAGCAGATCGGAGGAAGAGAAACAGCAATGACCACAGTTTGACGTTAGGAATCAAAAATAGCATGTGAACATGAAAGAAACATTGAGGTCATTTTTCTCCCGTAAATCAAATAGAAAACAGACAGAAATCTTCATTTGCAGAAATGAATAAGGCATTTTTGCTCAATTTAAGATTTAATTGAATTCTTTTTAAAAACAAAATTAGTAATAAAGCATTTCGATTCTAATTATCATATTGCAAAAAAAAACAAAAAGCATGTACAGAAAGGACATAATTATATATTAAATGAGGCTTTAGTTTGTTTTTAACACAAAAAAGATAAATTGTTATATATATACTGTATATAAAATAATAAAATACACTATATTATTTTAAATTATAAACAATGTAGTACTTTATATTATAATATTACGCATGTATCGATAATTAATATATCTCCTAATTAGTGAAAAAAAAAGTTCTTGCATGTTTACAAAACATATTATTATATATTTATTTTCATTACTCCTTTTATGTATTATGTAATATATAGGCTGAAATATGGATCTGAATTATGACCTGGTATTTCTTTTGTGAGATTCATCCAAACAAAACATAATCACACAATCAGAAAGCCATAAGGAGAGTCCATAAAGGCCTGTTCAGAGCTCTTTCTGTGTAAATCTTCAGGGCTAAAGGGCCTGGCTGGACTGACCAGGCTTTTCTTTGTTCATTGGATTTTTTGAATCCCTCATTACCACTTTAGAAACCTGCGTAACGCGTCGTCTTTAGCTAGAAGGGGAGGTGAGAGCGAATATTTCGACTCGTTTTATGCTCCATATTGTTTTGCAGATTGCATGCTATTATGTCGGTGAGAAAGGGAGTCCCACGGGCCGACGTCTATGCGGTAACATTTTTTTTTCTTTTCTAATGCTCAACCTTTTCTTGTCGTCGTGAACGATGGCATTGTCCACGCAATTTGTTGCCACTCGATGCATTTTGACAATGTGAAGTGCATTTGGTGAAGGAACCTCCTGCCAGCCGAGGTCTGGAAAGGCTGGTGGAAACTCTCCTGGGTCCCTCGCTGACCCCATCGTGACTGCCCACCTTGTTCTTAACCAGAGAGAAGAGAGCCGGGCGGAAAAAAAATAAAAGCGCTTGACTCAATACGAGCCTTCTATACCAGCTGTAAAATGGCTTATTCTTCTAGTCGCCATGGTGACAATTAACAGTGTTTCAAGGACTTTTGTTCCCGGCCGGTTTGAACAGATTTTTCTCCCCCCTTCTTTTTTCGGCGCAAAGTGATTTTTCACGACGGAGGAAAAGCAGCGTCTATTTTGCATAAACAGTAAGGAATCGCATCCAAATGGAGGCTCCGCATCTTCTCCTTCTCCTTTTAAAGTAAATATGTAGCTTTTTACTTCCTGGTCTTTCAAGCCCGGCGCTCACACGTCTTTGAGAGCTTGGCTGGCGCTCCTCAGCTGCGCTGGGTTTCCATCAATGGGCCTCTTCTGCACGGTCTTCCTCCCCTCTCCACTGCTTCCTCTGCGCCTCCCTCCCCGAGCAGCCGTCTAGAGCGAATTACAGACATCAAGGATGCTGGCAAGATATGAAAAGGCCTCAAACTGATTAAGTAATTATCAGTTTTCCCAGCTTCATTCAGCTCTGTATCGCGAAAGCATATCAAATTCCATATTTTGTACCTCTGAGTCAATTTGTAACTCATCAGCTCCCAGTGTAGGTTTTCATGTGGCTGATGCATATTCAGTTTTTTCTCAAATGGATTCCCTTTCCTTCGTGCTAAACATCTAATACGGCAGCTTCGGCGGATAATCGCGGAAGCCCAGAATGGACTTTTTTTTTTCTCTTTCTCTCTCTCTTTTCACCCTTTGCAGATTCATTTCAGGGCAAAAGAAAGATGTTATTACTTCCTTTTTGATTTAGGGACAGTGCAGAATCCGTCATCGAGATGAAGGCCCGTCGGGAGGCCGAGGGTGTCCTGTGAATTCTCATTTTTGCCGCCGCCTGGCTTCTGACGTGTGAACGTTAGCATAAAATGATTTGAATACGCCCCGTCTCTGCCTCAGTTCATGGAGTCTCACTTCTGTTGTCTCAACAAGTTACGGAGCCTGAACAAACTTTTAATTTAATGGATAAGATGAATCTGCGAAACCGCATTAAGTGTGTTCATGTGTGACTGCGTTTTTGCTGACATTTCCAGACTCACGTTCATTAATATGTGAAATAAATTAAACTTACAAGGGCTTGTTGATATTTCATCTATTTTGCCGCCATCTTTGCTCACTACTGCAGAGACTTACTGTTAAATGACTGTTAGGAAAGCTGTCTGTTTTCATCATGGGATCTCGAGGGGCATTGATCTTATGCTAACGCTTAAGACTAGTGATGTGAACAAACTAGATATTCAACTCAAATTATACAACTTGTTGAGAAGATAGAGAAAGTTTTTATGTGGTGGATGATGAAATTGGTTCAGGACTATTTTCACAGATGTTTAATATTTGCTGTATATTTGTATTATTTTTGGTTATTTTTGTAGATAAAAATTAGATGACATTTTTATGTAAAAGTAAGGGGAATTACAAAGTATTTACATAATTTTAAAGATAAAACAATTTTTTTTTAAAAACAATGAACATTGAGCTTTTAATTTAATCGATAAGACATATTCACATGATTCACATGATTTTGAATTTTACTTTAAATCTGTATGATATTGTGATGCATATTTTGAGTGTCTGATGATCTCACTAGTTTCTTATTAGCATGCCTATTATTAAGTTTACTGAGGCAAAAGTCAAAGTTGTCAACGCATTGTTAATGCCAATAAAGTGTGACGCAATTTTATAGATTTTATATTAATAATTAAAATAAAGGACAAAAATTTGTGCTTAGACATTAAAGTGGATTGTTTGTTTTGGTTTATCTTTTCTATAATGAGTTTGTAAGTCGTGTTGTTCGCTGATAACCTGCTTTTAAAAACAAACGTTCATCAGTTTTTGCTCATCAGGGTTAACGGAGCAATGCCAGAATCATGTATTTCCGTCACACCTCCACCTCGGTGTCATCCTTTGGCCCTGGAATATGTTTTTCTCCACCGTCAATTACACAGTTGACTATAAAGTTTTCGAGCCCGAGCTACCTTGGGTTAAGTATGCAAATCACCCTATCTAGGTTGCAACGGTGAAAGTGACTCAAGGGCCAAAAGTCAGCCATGCACGTAGCTAAGGTTAGCATGATGCTTCGCTCTGGCATTCTAATTACTCAGGCTATCTTTCCCTCCGTCTGCGTTCTCCATCAATAACCTGCCATTTCTTAAACCAATGAGAGGACTTAAAATCAATATTTGCTGTCAACAAACAAATTGTGTAATCCCCTTTACTTTAAAGAGGAGCGTCTTTAGTTTGGCGGCCACTATTAAAAACTGAAAGGGATGAATGATTTGAAAGGATGTGTGATACCATCTCCATCAAAACAAACGACAGTGAAAAATGAACGCTGGCCTGATGACAGCGTGGAATGGGGGGAAAAACAGCACATTTAAATATTTAAATGCGCATCCGCCATAATGATAAATGACAACCGAAAACTAGAATCAAGTAGCTATTGATGCAGAAAATGAAATGGGGGAGAGACAGAGACAGAGAGAGAGAGAGAGAGAGAGAGAGGAAGGGAGGAAGAGAGAAATTAACTGAAAAAAGGTGTCGAATAGCATCACTTTCGTCTTTTACTGTATGTTAGTCCAGCTTTCAAACAGAAATGTCACAATTCTGCTCAACTAGTGTCGGAGTGACCTAATACAGTCAGTATCCCGTTAGACATGAGCTGAAGGGGTGAAAATTGCTATCATGCTTGCCCACACTATACTCCTGAGGTGACAAATGAGAAGTCGCAAGTCTGTGGGAACAAATATAAAGGATTACGAAGGAGCATTGAATCGAGTCTTGGGATTTTATTCGTGTTCAGGGTAATGGACGTTATATTACAATACTGTTGATATTCTTTGTTTAATTTTATATATAAAACTTACTCTTCATCTGAATTTTTAAATAAAAATGCTGAAAAATCTAATTGCTGATTAGGCAGGCAGACTCTTTACTATGTACTTGCTGTGTACTGGAGTCAATAACCAATATCTGAAATATTTGTACAGCTTGTGAGCTGTTTTAAAAAGAAAATGTTTCTCTTTTGTTTGATTTTCTTTTAAATGCTTAATTCAAATATTTACTGTACAATTAAGGTGGGTATTTTTTTTATAGGAAAAATGATCAAAATTATACATTTCAGTAAATTAGATATATTGATATACACTGCTGTACAGTCAATGCTTAAAAGCGCTCGTTAATTGTTTTTAAAGAAGATCCCTGTTTTATATAATAATGGGAAATGTTTATGAAATTGTAATGATTTCTGAAGCATCATGTGACACTGAAGACTAAAGTAATGATTCTGAAAATGAGCTTTGCATCACAGGAATGAATTTCAATGTAAGATAAAAAAATGTTATTTTAAAATGTAATGGTATCTTACTGTATTTTTGATCAAATAAATACAGCCTTAAAAACAACAAGGGAGTACCAAATATGCAGGATTGTGTTTCAATTAAGGATGGAGAAAATGCTTTACTTATCTTTGTCACGTCCTTGCTTCATTTTTTTCGCTGTAACACACCAGTAAAAGCCTATCCTGACTGACTGAACTGACTGCTCCGTGTGCTTCTGCAGGGGAACAGTGTGGAGATGTCCATGTGGCTTCCTAAGAAGACACAGCTTCTGGGCTGGTCTGAATCTCTGAAGAGAAGCGGCGCTGAACTTCCTGCGGATTTTGACCAGCGGCTGACAGCCCTCCGGAGCAAATGGGATCAACTAGAGGTTGGTCTCTCTCTGTTTAGCCCACTATATGAACATGTTTTCCAAACGCAACAAACAGGTCGCGAAACTTTATAGTCCTGTTTGGGAAATCGCTATTAAAAACACAGAGCATCGCATCAGTCAGGGGTCCCTTTATGGGAAGAAAGTGCTTCCTGAACAGTCGGCACTCAAAGACAGCGCTGCTCTGACACAGGTGAGTGTCACACCTTGAGACTGATCTCTCCTTGATCCAGAGCTCCCTGCCGAGATGAGAGGAAACGGGCGGGTTGGGAAGATTTGGAGGAGAAAGACACTGAGAATGCAAGAAAAAGTTGGGAAGGCATTGTCAGAATAAAAATGCTACGTAAATGCATCTTAAAACACTTTTGTTTAAAAGCTCCCTTTTCTTCAAATTGATATACGTCAAAGTTACCGTTTTTAGTGCTCTTTTGAACTAGCATCAGAATTTCTCTATGCAATGTCTATGCTTTGTTATGTTAACGTTTCTTCTATTTTTAAGCCATTTACTTGGATAAACTACTTTCTTGCTGGATAAGACGCAGCTCATTCAGCACATTTATGCAAAGCGACATGCATTCATACACTGAAAAAAAATACATTTGGTCTAAAAACTATTTTCACTATTGTTTTAGGATTGATTACAAAGTAACACACTCAATCAAATGAAATTTTGAAGTATAAAGACTGAAATGGTAATTTCTCCAATAATCTTTGTTGTAGTTACAAATGTTGAAGGATTTTCTTTTAGGAAATGTATATTTATAATGTCAATAAATTCCAATTATTTAAGAATCCTAAAAAACAAATCAATCATGGTTTTCACAAAAACATGCTGTTCAACTGTTTGAAATCAATAATATCTTTTTTGAGAAGCAAATCAGCATATTAAAATGATTTTTGGAGTATCATATGACACTAAAGACTGTAATAAAGTAATTTAAGCTTTAAAATATATAAATTCAGCTTTAAAATATATGAAAATAAAAAGGAGTCATTTTAAATTGTAATAATATTTCACAGTATTATCATTTAAAATAATCAAATGTAACCTGGGACAGCAAAGTAGTGTGAATATTTTTGTTGCAATAGCCAACAATATATTGTATGCCAAAAATCATTACAATATTAAGTAGAGATCTGGTTCTGTAAAGATATTGTAGAAATTTCCTACAATAAATATATCAAAACTTCATTTTAGATTAGTAATATGTGACCCTGGACAACAAAACCAGTTAAGTTGGTGTTAATTTTCTAATTTTCTTTAAACACGATCTGAAAGCTGAATAAATAAGCTTCCCATTGATGTATGGTTTGGATGGATAGGGCAATATTTAACCGAGATGCAACTATATGTATCTCTGGAGTCTGAGGGTAGAGAAAAATCTAAATGCTGAGAAAATCACCATTAAAGCTGTTCAAATGAAGAAGATCTTATCAATGCATATTACTGATGAAAAATTAAGGTTTAATATATTTTTGGTAAGAAATTGACTAAATACCTTCATGAAACATGATCTTTACTTTTGGCAAAAAAGAAAAATCTATAATTTTGACCCATACTATGTATTTTTGGCTATTGCTACAAATATAGCCCAGCGACTTTGTCTATATCCTATTGTGCTATATCCTAACAAACCATACATCAATAGAAAGCCTATTTATTCAGCTTTCAGGATTTGTGTATAAATACATTTCAAAGAATGGACACTTATGACTGGTTTTGTGGTCCAGGGTCACAATTAATCAAATAAATGCAGCTCAGGTTGAGGAGTTATTTCAAAAACGGTACTACAATCTTTACACTACAAGCTCCAATTGAGACATACTTAAACTGATCAACCTCCTAAACCATCTCAGACCAGCGGATGATCATAAATGCCCAGCTTCTTCATCACAATCTACTTTTAAGCAGCGTTTTCCAGCCGAATAATCACAAGTTTCACAGTTTTCTAAAGGTGAAGCTCCACAGCTCTTCACAGTGGTACGATGCTAAATAATTTATCTTCACTAATAAAGAGTAAACACATACACCCACGTGGATGTGCATCTGCAATGCTCCTCAAGATTAGTATAACAGCCTTTGATCTGAAACACGAATTTTTTCGAAGAGTTTCAAAGTGTCAAACAACTCGCGTCTTCCCTTCCTGTCACAATCAAGCGTTAATTAGAATGATCCAAAAGTGGAGTATTCATCGGCACTCGGCCACGGCAAACGTTCTGACTGGCGTGAGCATCCTGGCGATGAGTGGCGTCTCGTTAGGGCGTGCGACAGGAATAAAGCATCAGCGGTGCGGAGAGTTCAATCTGAGCGCCGCTGCACCCTGCACCGTGCATTATGCCGTCTCAATTGCATATTAAACAAGCCTATCAAGTCAGCCATTGGCATCTGCTGTGCTGACACAAATTGTGAATTAAATGAAATTGATGTCCCCTGTCGTATATATTTATGAAGACAGACCATTCTCTGAAGTATTCTGCTTATGAAGAATTTATGATTGCAAACTGTTCCCGAACAAAATAAAGTGGCAATAAATTCCTGTTTTTTTGCCGCGTGACCCTCCAAGGGCATTGACTTCACCTCCCACCGAGACATTTGTTACTCAGAGAAAACAATGGCTGGATCTGGATTCCATTGATGCCCGTCAAATCATCTGTATTCAAAAGAGTGGAAAGGACAGAGAAATAGAAGCAGAGAGAGAGAGAGAGAGAGAGAGAGGGATGAGCAGCAGCAATAGAGAGATTCTGCTCTCTGTCCATGAAACTGGACTTTTGCAAACTTTTGTAGCACTTTTCTTTGATGTTTTCTTTTAATTAAACTGAATTGTTAATGATTAATAATTAACTGAATTAAATATGAAGAGTTCATTTGTAAAAACAGATGCATTTTTAAGAATTCTCAGAAATCATGTTTTTTCATTGTGCATTCCAATTAATCTCAAACTGCAGTTGGGTTATTTTGGTTAAACAAATAACAACCAGTGAACCAACACAATGAAAGACAATAAATTCATGATAACATGATAAAAAACATGATTTAAAAAAAATTTGGAAAACAGTTTACTGTTTTTGCATATAAACTCTCTCTCTCTCTATATATATATATGTATAGTGTGTAAATATGAGTAGTATCCAAATATATATTTTTACCCATAATTATATTTTGTTGTTATCATGATAGAATATGTTTGCATAATCCATCTTTTTTAATTGTTTCCTAAATATTTAATTTGTTTCTGTTACGTCTGCTGAAGTAATTGAAAATGCAATTTAAATGCACTTGAAAAAAAATCACCTGTTACCTATTGAAATGCAATAAATTGTTAAAAGGCAACGTGAAATTGCATGTGCAAGCTAAAATATGATGTATTTTCAAGTAAAAAAACAAAACACTACAAGAAAAAAGTATGCTCAGCAAAAATACTGTAAAAACAGTAATACTGTGAAATATTATTACAATTTCTAAGAACCGTTTTCTATTTTAAAATGTTTAAGGGTTAGGTTAGTGTTATTTATTTGTCTCTAAAAAAAATTTCAGCATCATTACTCCAGGCTTCACTGTCACATGTCATATGCTGATTTGCTGTTCAACAAATATTTCCTATTATTATGAATTTTGAAAGCGATTGTACTGCTTCATATTTTTGTAGCAAATGCTGCTATTAGGTTTTTTTTTCATAAGCAAAAAGTTCCAAAGAAATTTGGAAACATTATAAATGTTACTTTTTAACTATTTAATTAATTCTTATTTAAAAGTTAATTTCCTTAAAATGAGTATCTGTATGAAGGGTAGTTGAGGGGTTAAAAAGAAGTATTACTGCTGTCAGCCTAAATGGAAAGTAGTAGTAGAGCCGGGGAAGGTTATTCAATCTGAATGATTATTTTTAAATAAATGGCATGTTGAGTTGAACTGTGCGGATCTATTTAAACTAAAGACAAGCAGTTCACTCTGTTTTGTGTCAAAAGCAGCATTTTTCACACACTGATGTCTCGTAAAAATCACTATGAGATCTGATTCTGCCTCAGTCAGCCCGGCAGAAAACCTCAACATTTGTTTTCGACCAGGAGAAGCCATTTTCACATTAAAGCTAAAATGTCCCCTGTCACCAAGTCCAGCCTTCCATTTTCTTTGCTATTAACACTGTGCTGACAGGAGAGGAACACAGATGTGTTAATAAAGGCCGATCATGGGGGAGAAGTCCAGGCCGGATGCGTGTGGCCAAACCCCGAGAACTTAATTGAAGCCGCATGCTGAAATAGCCACTTCATTGCTGCGTCATAATGACATCTGTTTCCATTCCAGCTTCTCAACACACGGATCACATAAAGGAAAGGACAATTACAGCAGCCAGTGTGTGTATTAATTGGATAATGGTGTGTATTGTGCTTGCAATTGCCATCTCAGTATACAAGGTTCAACCTGTCTCTAAAAAGTGCGATTGCCAGGCAGGTGTGAATACACACAAACAAACAGCGGCGCACAAACACACACACTCACAGACAGAATGCAGCTCAGCATGGTTCTCGCTTCTCTTGCTGTCAGTCGGGGGAAAATTGTTCAGCGGAGCCCATTTCTAAAATCATTGGTGTGTTTTTTGTGGCTGATTGTTTGCTATTCAACAAACATTTGAATGTTGCTCTAAAATGCCACTTTGTGTGCTGCGATTTTAACCCCTTCAGACTCATCAGACGAAACAGCCTGTTATAAGACACTTCAGGCGAGCTGCAGCCGTGTGGAAACAGCAGTCATCGCCACATCTCACTTCTTAATTAAACACAGATAATAGGGGTTAATCACTATGTGTAAGGCAGTTCCATGCATTTAACTTAGCCTGATGCATGAATGCAATTTCTTTAATATGTTTGTATGTTTTGTGGATCCACGTTATATGATTATTTATCATAGTTATGAATATGTAAATGTGACTTTGATTTCTATAAAAGCTGTTAGTAGTTGTAAGCTCACCCCAACTAATTTGATTTAATTTAATTTTTTATTAATATTTGATGTTGTTTTTGAGGTTTTTTTGTGTGTTTTCTAAATTTGTATATATTTATTAATTAACATTTAATTGTGTTTTTTTATTTCATGTTACTTAGTTTTATTGTTTTTTATATTTATCTTTTATATAGTGTAATATTTTACAATTATAACTATATTAAATGAATAATATTTTAGATTTAAACAATATTTTATTCGTTTTTTATTTACGCCATGCTGCTTTTTAAAGATACCTAGAATATGCGTCAAAATCTACACTATTTAACTGTTGGTGTTACTATAGTAAAACTGTGGTAACCTGAGATATGCTGTCCATGTTTGTGTTTGTGTCCAATCAGAAAACCCTGGCAGAGCATGTGGAGCCCAGTGTGGGCCAGCGGAGCCAGCGTGAACTTCTGTCTCCAGACACCAATAGGATGGTGACTCAGCTGGAGAGCCGGATAAAGGAGTTAAAGAGCTGGCTGAGAGAAACTGAGCTCTTCATCTTCAATCTGAATCTCAGACCAGAAGCACAACAATGTGAGAGCGGCTCTCAAGAGGCTGATGACCCACAACACGACCCGCAGGCCACCAAACAGCTGCAGCACTTCAAGGTGAGTATGAGTATGAAGAGCTGCGTGTCTGGAGTTGTCTGTCTGAAGTTTGTCATCTTAGCAAATGCAATGGACCACATTTTAGCGAATACTGCTCCAACAGTGTCAATGAAAGAAATTGCAAAAATGATAACTGTTCTCAAACAGTTTTCTGGTATAACCCCTTGAGCTAGAGATATCTGACCCATGTTACCTGCACGGCTATGTTTGTCATGTTTCCACGCATCATTCATATGGTGATAAATAAAACAAATGCTTGTTTTCGAGCAAATAGCTGATTGTAGGTCAGTCTCACATCACAAATGATCTATCAGTCAGCCGAATATAATATGAAATATTGCAATTAATTTTATCATTTTTTAAAAAGAATTTTATCAAATTTACTACATATGTGTGCAGTCAATATATAATAAATGTAAAGTGTTTTCTCAGGATTTTAACCCAGTAATCAGATATAATCAGACTTTCAGACAGAACTTAATGTCTGTTTTTATTATTTTAAAAAAGTTAATATTTAGTATTTTGTCCAAATTGTCTTGTAAATTTTACATATATAATATATAACATTTTTAATAAAATTTAGAAGACAGTTATACTATATATATATATATATATATATATATATATATACACACACATATATATATACATATATATATAAAATATACACACACACACATATTTATATATGCATCATGTCTGGAATTGAGCTGCTGCAGAAAGGTTTAGTTTTTAAATCACAATTTCCTAATTTACTGTCATTAATAAAAGTTATGCATCTCCTGCTTCTTGTGTGTTCGATTTTTACATAATTTGATGTTGCTTTTCAAAAAGAACTTAATGCTCTCAGCTCCGTTGTTTTTACATCCATTCAACAGAATGGCATAACATTACACCTGTAAGCCTGCAGCTGTTCATTAGCCATCATAAACTGTGCTAACACTTTGCATTTTCACTAAACTATAATACACGCTTAAACTAGCATACATGATGGCATCATGTCAGGTAGTCAAGTGTTTAGCATATACACAGAAATGAAACTGCTTAGTCAAACTCTCTCTAAAAATAACCTGCTTCACTTGAGCCATGATCCTGTAATGAATACAGGGCAAAAAGCACACATCAAATCCCCTGACTGAAAATCTATATGAAATAATTATTTGAGTTAAAATCCAAAGAAACAGCTTGGAGTATTAATCAAGAAGTGTCAAAACACAGGTAGCGGAGCTGATTACATCCACCTGCTGAGTGACAAACATAAGTGAGGAAAAGCTTTAAATATACACAGGGCTAAATGATCAGGAGGGGAAATAAGGCTGGCTTTCTCATTTGATCAAATGACACGCAGCCAAAAAGGCTCACATTGATTTCTCAGGGAAAGTCTGAAGAAAATAATAATACGATGATTGGAAATATTGGGAAGTGTGATTTATACGGACTCTGACATTGCACTAAAAGGGATGAACGTTTAGGAAGGAAAAAAAGAGAATGGTTACATGTATCTAGTTTTTTTTTTTTCGGACCGCTTTTGAAGTGTGAATTGGCTAACTGGTGTGATGTGGCGTGATCACAGAGAGCTTGAAAGACATCAGCAGGAGAGCTGAGATCTACACCTCTCAAACACCAGCTCACAGTGCAGCTGAACTCAAACACAGCAGCCAAAAGCTTTTGCAGCATCTTTTACTTCTGGAATATGACATGTTCTTTTAGAAACGGTGTATTTAAAGTGAAATAATGTAAGCCAGGACTTGATTTTACAGTTTGAGACTTGATTGGATCGAGGAAGGTGTGTGAATACAGTACCTTCCACCAGTAACATTTTGTTCAGAAAAACATACAATAATCTAGTTTTATTATAAATAATAATAATAATAATTATTATTATTATTATGAATACTACTACTATTAATAATAAGAATAATTATTTAATTATTGTTGTTATTGCATATAGATTATTATTGTCTATGAATAACAATAGTAATATTTACTTAGATTATTATAATTAAATAATATTTTTATTTATTTTAAAATGTATCTCTAGGAATTATAGTGTGTATATATATATATATATAAGTGAAAACAACATTAATAATAATCATAAAAAATAATATTGTTAATTATGGATTATTTATTTAGATAAAAAATTTTAAGCAAGAATTATTACTTTCATAATTATTATTTATAGATTAAATATTATTACTATTGTCTATAAATAATAATAATTATTTTTAGAGATTAATTAAATCATATTTGTATCTTTTAACAATAATCTCAATAATAGTCTTTATATAATAATGAAAACAATAACAACAGCAATAATTATTATTTTTTTATAAATAATAATAAATAATTATAATGTTTTATATTAATAGTATATATTTTAATAATAATCTTTCTAAATGATCTATATAATGTATAAAAATATTAACATCAACAGCTATTATTAGTATTTATTGTTACTGAACTTTACATTTGCATACAGTAAAGAACTTGCATGCCTGCATATGCATGTGAAAACTAAACATACATAAAATGGAAAGCATGTTTGTGTATGTGTATTTTTTGTGCATGCGAGAATTCTCATTATAATAATTAATATTGGTTATCATGGTTGTATGTGTGGGAGCAATTTTACTATAGTTAATGTGCTGTTAGTCATTGTAACATTGTGGGGTTTTTTGTGGCTGTGATTGTGTAGTGTGCCGGTGAGAGTTGTTTACTCTGTCAGAAAGGGTCAGTGGTTTGAGATCGCCTCAGAAACCTTTGGAGCGTTTCAAATCATTTCATCTCATATTATTATGCTTTAATTGAACCCCACTTTTGTCAGTTGAAGAGTTTATAAATGTTGTGTGAAAATCTGACGACTGGAGCTGCAGGAATGTGTGTCTGTTCAGCGTAGATCCCTGATACCAATAAAAGCCTGAAATACGTGGAAAAGGAGAGATAGTGAGACACTTCGTTATGAGTAACAGGTATGGTCACCCTTTAAAATGTCATCATAAAAATGTCCATCTCTCCCTGAATAAAAAGCATTAAGTTCTTTACTTGCTGGGGGGGAGTGAAGTCTTCTAAAATTAGACTCTATTGTATCTTAACCTTCTCTGGTCAGACGGTTCAGAGTGGTTGGCTGCCAATTTCACTTCTTTCATTAATAACTGTCTTGCCTTTAATAGTGTGCCTTCATGATATTAAAACCCCAGGGTTGGACATTTCCTGTCAGGGAGAGGAGAGATGACGGGGACCGCATGCCAACTTCAGTCATTAGTGAACAATTGTTTTACTTACAGTATCCTGAGCTGGAAATCTGAAGATTTGTTATCTCTATAAAGAGAAACTCTGTTTCAAAACCTAGTGAGCTTCCTACATAGAAGACATTTAAGGCATCAGGAATGTTATGCTGTCTTATTTCTAATATAAAAGGTGTGCATTTTACAACCGATCTAAAGTAAAGAAAGCAGCACTTTTATTCAGCAAGACAGCAGTACATTAATCAAAAGTGACACATTCACAATGTTAAATAATAAATGCTCTTAACTTATTATTCATCAAAGGACCCTGAACAAAAATGTTAAGTAGCACAGTTTCTAAAATGTATTTACTGATCTATTTTATGGTGTGAGCAATATTAAATCTTAAATCTAATATATGATCACATTTAAAAATTGCATGATTTGGGGAGTTATTTATTTCTGTACCATAAACATTGTGGAATTTATTAAGTCTGTATATAGCACTGAGCTACAGTCATAGTCAGTAGGAAACCGTACTAGATCATCTTCTTTGTCTTAGCTATTATCGTCTTTTTCAGAGATGGCTTTCGTCATTTCGAGCAGCACCGGGAGTCTTTCAAAAACACCTCCAACTCCAAACCACGTTCCCATTAAAGGAATTTCACGGGAGAATTAGACTAAATGGAAGCCAGACTGAATATCTGCAGCAGCGTACGAGTCAGAGTCCATCTCCACGTCTCTCCCCGGCACCTTTGATCAGCTCTCCGCAGCGTGGGGCCCCGGGGCCTCATCCTCCGGGTCCCGTCCGGCTGATTGAATGTGACGGCGCAGATATAATATCAATACTTTCTCCATGATTAGGAATAAGGAACTCCTGTTCTTTGGCAAGTGCTAACCGCATTAAGTCAGTTCTGGGACGGGTGTGCGCGAGAGCCAAACGCAGAGTTAGCGTCTCATCAGCGAGTAATGGGGAGCAGACAGGTGACAGGACTGTTCATTACACACACAATCGACTGGCCGCACACACACACACACACACACTTGCACGCATAGAGTCGTATTTTTCATTATACGTCCATGCCGCTTGCTTTCATTTACAGCCGCTAATGAGAAAATGTCCCCATTGATGGCAATGTTATCACTTTGCTGCCATTTGTTTGCCTTAACGCAGTAAAGACGACGTCTGCCGTTCGTAACACATTAGTCTCATTTTGAAAACGCTGTCAGTTTTTTGTCTAAAAGGGGAAAAATAATTAAAAATAAGCTTTATTTAAAGACAAGCTTTATGGAAGGTCACCGACAGCCCGACTCAAACCGACGCATTTCAGACTCGGCTAATTTAGATGGATTTGAAATAACGAACACGTCAAGCAGAATGCAAAACAGGATCCTTCATTTTCCTGTGTTATATGTCTAGCGTCAGTCTGCTGACATCGAATTTCGGTTGGTTAGGTTTGCTTTTATTGTCTACGAGCTCACTGCGGTACGATTTCTCTCTATTAGCGCGATGCAGGAACGAGGCCTCCTCGACTGACAGCCGTTGATGAAACTCGAGCCGGTCGGAGCCGAGGGGACATGTCTGGGAACAAATGGCCGACATGAATTCGTTATACTCATTTGCGATAACAAGTGCTTGTGGTTTTAATTGACTTAATCAACAAATAGAATTAATCAGAGATTTCTAATTAATGGTAATTGATTGAATATCCACTGGGTCACCGTCGGAGCTCCGTTCCCGTGTCCTTGCCGTCACTGTAGGGGATTTGGGGCTCCGCTCCTCAATCTCGCAGAGATTAATTGAAAATGTTAAAATTGCTGCGGCTGTAAAGAGCGAGATGAAGTGTGCGCTCGTTTTCCCGCCGGAGAGCAGGAAACAAATACCCCGAAAACGAAAGAGCAGAGCCTGTCGTCTGGCTTTTTTTCTAATCCTCCGGAAAGCGCGTCAGTGCCGGTGCACGCGTCATTTAAACTCTTCTCGCACTTAAGTCGCACAGAAAAAAGAATGTCAGAATATCATAAGGCTTAGATTTTAATGAAATTAAGTGGGAGGGAGAGATGGGGAATTGGAGTTTAAAGGCTTTAGGCTGCGTCTGGATGGAGGCACGGTCTGTTCTCATTTTGTGCTGAATAAAGAGATAAGCAGTTTTTTGGAGGAACACTCTTGGGAGGTCTGTGTAATACACATGCATCTTCACGGCTCGGCTCTCCGCCTCAGGTGTGATTACAGACTCTGATAGCGAGAGACCTGTAGATTAATACTGTACACCAGATGGATTTAGCCACACGATAACAGCCAGGAGAGTGAGACGAGAGAGAATAGTCGCACTGCCGTTCTGGAGATTGTGTTAGCGCCTAAGCACGACGCGAGGCGGCTCATTCGCTGATAGCTTTATTAAAAAACACCTGATAGATGATCCATCCGCAATCTCATCTCTTCTTACAGTGGATGGACAGCTGAAGGGTAGCTTTTTATGTTTTGTTTCTCAAAATACTCCCCGGAGGGCGTTTTATGTGAAGTGGGCTTCTGAAAAGTCAGAATTATTGTAGTTTAGAATTTTTAAAATAGATTTTTATTACTGTTTTTATTTCTTTTAGAGTTATGTCTCTCTCTGTCATGGTTAGTTTCAGTTTATTTAATTTCTATTCAATTTCATGTTATACTTTCTGGGCTGCCATTTGTATTATTAATAGTGCTGTCAAACGATTAATCATATCTATGTATTAAATACACACACATAGGCTGCAGTATATGTTTTGAAAATATTCACACGTATTTACATTTATATGTATATTCATATTCATGTAATTTAAATTATTAAAACAAATATATTTAATATAAAAACAGCACATTTTCTTAAAATATGCGCATGCATGTGTGTTTTTATATATGCGTAATAAATATACACAGTGCACATACATATTATGTAAACAAAAACATTTGGCATTTCTTTGCAAAAATTGTTTTATTTATTTTTATTTGTGATGCAGGTTAGTTGCCAGTCACACATTAAAAAGTAAAACTGTAGATAATTGATTGCTTATAATTACATTACAGTTAATTATATTCTGATTTTTTTTTTTTTACTATTGCATGGAAATATATTTTATATTAGATTATATTATATTAGATTAGAATTATATTTTATATTATATATATATATATATATAATTTATTTATTTATTTTTTTTTTCAACTTGTGTCATTCAGTTTCCATTTTAGTTTTTGTTACTGATAACAATGCTGCTAAAGTTACTCAATACATTTGTTGGAGTATTTACAGTCACCATTTGTGCATGTTAAGCATTTTACGATGGCTTTGAATGCAAATGTGAATTTCCAAAGTTTGAGTCAGAAATACAGGAGTATTTGACATACAGTATAGAAAGAGTTTGGAGTTGTAAACTGTTTTAATGCATGAAGCAGCCAAGATCCTTGGTTTCTGAGAAAATTTGATGAGTAATGTTTGTGCTCGTATGAAGGCACACAGGAGATGTGTTGTAAAATCGGGTCTCCATTTTATCTTTTATTGCTGTCTGGGAGAAACAGTGGAGATACTTCTGTCTCATCTGTGTTTTTTTTCTTTCACAGTATGCTGCTCTGTCTCTCTCCGTCTACCTCTCTGGGTGTTTTGATATCTGACTGAGGCACCGGGGCCCACTGGCCCCCCGCCAGCGTTTCAGTCTCAGTGCTGGTTTGTGTGTCTGAAATGGAGTCATTGTGTGGACTCACATACTGAAGGAAAAACAGCCAACTCACACACTGTGTGTTTGGAAAAGCTTTTTAGCAAATATTGGCGCATTATACTGCACTGTTCCTCTTTCTCAATAAGACTCAATCAATTTATAAGACCCAGTAATGCAGAAACAGCATCCCTGAAACCTCATTGTGCAATGATGTAGCCTCATGTTTTGTGTCTTTAATCTGAGAGAACCTGAGTGAACATTGTCACTTGTATTTTATTGACCTATATGAAGGGTGAAGACATTTTACTATTGATGAGGATATGCTTTCTTAGATTGGAAACCTTCTGTAAGCTGACAAATCTTTAGAATTGATTTATATAACTATAAGAAAAGCTTTATAAAATGCATGTAATGTTTTACACATTCTGTATTCAAATAGTCTATTAAGAAAAAAAAAACTAATGAGGGGACATTGGATCCCCGTTTTCCACATGTTTTACGATTTATTGAACTTTCTGTTACATGGTTTCTTTTCGGCTTTTCTGAGCTGGCAGACATGCCTGAAATCTAATTGCAATGAAAACTAAAAAAAGAAAGAAAAAGTGAACATTTCATACCCCTTTAATTATTCTTTTTAAAAAAAATTGTAATAAAATATCTACAAGTCCTTGAAATGAAATAAATTCACTGTATATGATATGAAGACATGTCTGTTTAATACTAGTATATTTTTCTTGCACTGATGGATTTGTGCACATACTTGTTTATACTAAAGATCTGTCAGTGTAGAAGGACAAAATACACTCGTACTGAAGAGACAATCTATAAAAACAGATCTTAATATTTTATGCAGTGCTGAAGTAAATTCATCTTGTTTTAAGAATGTTTAGATGTTTTCGCTGGAAAATAAGTAAACATGCTTTGTGTAGTCTATGATCATGTGGTTTCTAACATGCATTGGGTAAATAAAATGGCCTATTGCACCGAGTTAGAAGCTGAGACTACAGTCTGAACTTCATCGATAAGTCTAACTTTGACTGAGACAAGCTATTTTACCATAAAATATTTACATGTGTCTTTAAGAGACCAGACCACTACATTTCCCAGACACCATACACCATTAAAAAAGTGTCCATTTGAGTGCCAGTTTTCCATCACCTCCCACGTTTCTTTCTGTCAAAGTTTCAACTCTATCAGCGCATTCGCTCCTCGGCCTCCTCTCAGGCACGCTGCCATTGCATTTTACAGTCTCATTACCTGTTTAAAAGACACGGGAGAGGGAAATATGCTAAAACAGAGGAGCCGAGCACTCCAGGAAAAATAAAATC
This sequence comes from Enteromius unitaeniatus, assembly GCA_032359435.1. NCBI lineage: Eukaryota > Metazoa > Chordata > Actinopteri > Cypriniformes > Cyprinidae > Enteromius > Enteromius unitaeniatus. The sequence continues at coordinate 1,973,886 of JAUMHI010000061.1, forward strand.
CAATTTAAATGTAATGGTGAAACGTAATGGTGTTTAATATTTATTGAAAAATGTACAGAAAATGTAAGGCGGTGCTTTTGGGGGGGCTGGCGGGATTTGCATAAATTGTTTTCGGGAATGTTTTCGTCCTGTAACTCACATGGAGTAGCGCCGTCTCTTCGCAAAGCTGCCACTGCATATTTAAACAGGATTTTTTGGGGCATGTGAGAGAGCGTCAGGATACCTTCAGCCCCTCCAGAACGAGCTCCGGCGTGGTGGTCTTTGGAAGAGTCTGTATGCTCTGGCGGTTTCATTAAACAAGTGTCATAGCTGGACACTGAAGCATGGGACTGCAGCTTTGGCCTTTAAATATTTAATTCTGTCGTGTTTATGGGGAGAGGGGGATGTGATTTACACGCTCCTGACAGGCTGAATTGTTGTGGAGACCTCATCAAGCGCACAGGAGTCTTTCTTTCTCTCTCAGTGTCATTCTATCGGTCTCTCTCTCTTCATTCACTATGTTCATTCATGCCACGGAAACTCAGTGGCTCTGAGGTGCTGCGAGTTCACATGCATGGCTAGCAATAAACCCTATGTTGCAGTCGTGGCAAATGCTGGAGAACAGTTCACTGAGAGTTATTTTTGTAGACCGTGCAATATTTTTTGTAACTCAATGTTTTTTGTGTAGCAAAGGTTTTTTTCTGTTCTATTTTTGTTGCTTTACATCATGTGTAAGATATTATAAGAGTGGGCTTATGTACATATGCTCTAGAAGTGCTCTAGAAGAACTGTGTCAATGAACCAGCCCTAAAAAATGATTCACTTTTGTATATATATGATTACTTTTATATATATATATATATATATATTTTTTTTTTTTTCCCCCTTTTGTATAAATTTTTATATACATCCTTTTCTTTATTGAAAATGTTTATAAGTATGTTTTTACATTTATTGTTTACGTCTGTCCTATAGTCCTATATATATAATATAGTAATTATAGTAAAAGTTTTATTATTATAGTTTGTTTTATAACGATTATTGCCATATTAATATCTGTAACTTGGAGTGTTTCTTATTTCTTTAAATAGCTTTTAATTTTTTTAATTTTTTTTTTTACTTTAATTTAGTTTTTCGTAATACAGCTTTTACATTTTTACCTGTTATTTAGGGTTATTATTTTGGTTTGTTCTTGGCTGTATCTTTAACTTAGCTCGTATGTATCACAAACTGCAGTTTCAAAGTTAAGCTTTTAGAGTTAAGCTTTCTTTCATCAAATTCTCTGGCATTAACACATGAACCCTGGCCTTTACCTGACGACAGGGATGTTAAAGCCTGTTTACTAACACAGTCTGTGAGTGCATGAGAGGACTGACCTGCTCCTGTCTCTGCAGGCTCTTTGTATGGAGGTGCGGGGCAGACGGAAGGGCATTTCCTCCGTGCTGAGGCTCTGTCAGAGGCTGCTGGACGGGCCTGAACAGCAGAGCTCAGAGGCAGAGCGCCAGTCGCTGCAGCTGCTGCAGGTCAACCTGGAGAGACGTTGGGAGGCCATCGTCATGCAGGTCCTTCAGTGGCAGACCAGACTGAAACGCTCGCTGGGCAGAGACCAGGTCACATATACACTACAGTTACAAGTAAACAAGACAACATAGGTGGTGAATATAAACAAAGTGGTGCATGCACAGGCAGTGCTCTCTTGATATATCCACGCTACGGACATTTTAATTGTGTTTGTGGTGGAGTGGCATACTAGAATGTGTACTGTATATTATTTTTAAAAAGATGTTGTGTGCTCTGTTTGCATTATTTAGCACCTAATTCACTAAAGGAATTATGCAAATCGGTGCAAACAAGCTCAAAAAAATACTATTTGCATGATGCAATTTCCCATCTTGCAAATACACACAAACACCTCCTTTAATTAAACAAAATTGTTTACCTCCTATTCTCCATAATGCTAAAAAATGTGCAGTCTATAAGTAAATTGTTTAATTTAAATATGCATGGTACAGAGCAGATAGTGTAAAGTAGCATAACTTGTTTAGTGAATTCTCCTCAGTATGTGAATAGTATGCAATGATAAATAGTAGTATTAGAGTGATTATATGTCTTTTACCTGCACGTCTTGGCTGGGATTTCTAAATTGCCTAAAATGTCCAGGTTTTGTTTTGTTTCCTTTTTTTCCCCATACTTGCTGAAGGTAGTGACTGAAAAGCAATTTGACCAATAGTGTGCAGGCATTGTACATGATAAGCCAATCATGTCGTGCAAGAAGGTGGGATCTATAGAGAACAGTCAAAGCCATGCAATTATACATACACTCTCAGAAATAAAGGTACAAAAGCCGTCACTGGGGCAGTATCTTTTCAAAAGGTGTACTTATTTGGTCCAAATCTATAGACTTAAAGTACTAATATTTACCTTCAAGGTACCAATAGGTACCACACCAATGACAGCTTTTGTATGTTTATTTCTGAAATGCATGTATGAGAGCACATCAATAGAAAAACAAACCCAGACATTTACAAAAACACAGGACATATATTCATCCTAAGTAGTATAATTATAGACCTTACCATGTTAGATGTTTACAGTATATTTTCAAATGGGCATCTATCGTGTCCTTAATACAGTTATTTTGCGGTTTCACAAACAGGGCTTAGCCTAAACCAGGACTAGGCATTAGTTAAATTAAGATATTTAATCAAAATTTTTACAAAAATGCCTTACAGGTGTGCATCTTCAGACAGAACAATGACACTGACATGAATTTAGATATGTCAGAGCAAGATATTTTCATCTGAGACAGCTCAAACATGCAATTTAGTCTGGCCTTGTCTGATTAACTGGGGGTTAATCTTTGACGGCTGTACTGTATCATAAAAGAGACTGTTTCCTAATGCAATGACTCATTCTAAAAATCTGCATTCTAAAATGTATTTTATTGAACCGCCTTTTTGAGGACCTCCTTATATGCTGCTCTGCTCAAAGGAAGCTGTCCAGAACAATTTGTTAAGCAGAAATACACTAGTTCCAATAATATAGTGCAGCGTTGCTGTAACAGTGCAATAAGAATGATGTATAAGGCAGGGAAAGTGGCCACATATTATTCTTGAATACACATAGTAAGAGGACAGCGGCTAGATGCGCTCCCCAGATGCTCACTGTACTGTGAACTCGATCGATTACAGATGCTGCCAGAAATAACTGACTGTTCTTAATGTATATTGAGCAACCCGTAGCAATGAAATAGCTTGATCCTGTGTCCCCATCCTGCACTGAAAGGGAGGAAGCAGTCTCTTAAAGGACATAGCGTGCGCACATACCGTGTTCACTGCCGTATAAAAAGACTTCCCATCCTGAAAACGGAACCCTTAACTAGTCTCTTATTGTATGTGTGGGACCGTTACAGTTCATGTTAAACGGGGGAGTGGGCCTAGGGCTAGACTTCGCCTTTTGTCATGTAGATGTTGTGCATTCCTGCATGGCAGCAGCAGGGCTCTGGGGAGGCTGCGTGCTTCACGTAGAAAAGCCCAGCAACCTGTTTGTGAACGTCCTCTCACTTACACGGGGAAGACAAATTACTCGCCCCTCGCTCAGCTTGACCTTGCGGGGCTGAAGTGCAATTTGACTTTTTGCGGGCGCAGAAGAAAGGAAAAGAAAAATAATAGGGAGAGTTTGTTTTTGTGAATACAGTACACTTTGTGTGATGATGAAATAGCTGACTGTTGAATGCTTCAAGAGGCCTTGCTCACAACAAGTCTGGTGTCTGAAAAAAAAAATCCAATTGTTACCCTTTCGTTTTTAGGAGGATTTTTTTTTTTTTTTGGAATATCATGAATTCTGTTTGAAGGTCAACGAAAGACATAATGGTTTTTAGTTCACTTTCACCTGCTCTTAGGGGAGTGGTAAACCAGTGAAAGAGTGACTGTTAAAAGGAGAAAAAAGGTCTTTAAGTGCTTTAATTGAAACTGGCAAGTTATTACATGATTTCACTTTCAAGATGAATAGAGTAGCAGACACAAGGCCTGATATTCAGTCAAAAAAAAGCTCTGGCCATACTAGGCAGTCTTGTTTAACCTTCTACAAAACGGCAAAATGACTTTTGTAATGGCATAGCTAAAGGTTATAATTAGTCTATCTGATTAAAACGTTATGTGCTGCAGTCGGGGTACAAATGTTAGCTGAAGCAGCTAACTGAAATTATTTTTATTTGATTAGACTGATTGATTGTTCTCACAGTTGAGGGTTTTTATCATGCGCTAGCGATCCAAGCCTGTGCATTAGTATTTTCCTCATCAGCAGAAAGAGAATAAACAGAAATCTAATAAAAATTCATTTTATGGGATATATGACATACAAAGCAAGTGTTAGATTTGCCAGTTTATTAGATTAATGAGATAAAGAGGATCATATAAATAGACTCTTCCTGCTTGAACAAGAAGCAAAGCAATTTGTGTAATTATGCCCTGTGCTGAATGCCCATATCTAAGCAAAAATGTATTTGTCATAGATTAAATTTGCATTTGATCTAATTAAAAGTCGAACCAAGTATTTCTTTTCCCCTGACATCTTTTTTTTCTCTCCTCTTTTCAGGTTCCTGAGAACCTCATTGAGCCTTCTCTCATGGAGCTCCACGGCCAGACGGAAGATTCTTGGGAGTGGGACGAAATGGACATGACCATCTGTGATCTGGATACAAAGGACTGTGAAGAAGAGCAAAAGCCTGGATCTAAAGCACACCTTAATTCCCCAAAGGAGCCTTTGAATCTCACCGAGTCATGCCAAGATGACACACAGTGTGGAGCAGCCTTGAGCTACGAAGAATTAAATCCAGAGTTTTCTCGTGTTTATCAGGTGTACAGTCTGCATAATGTTGAACTCTACCAACAACCACAATATAATCACAAATCATCCTCAACTAAATCCCAGCAGTCACTTTTGAAGAGGCTGAGCATGGATTCCTCCTTCTCCTCAGCCGAATCCTTACCTGATATCCTGGGAGACCTGTTGAAGGGGAAGCAGGGCTTGCTATCAGATTCAGCCAGGAGATCGGAGAGTGAAAGTGGGATAGTTAGTGAAGGGGACGTGGAGACCACAGGTAACTCTGAGGTTTGTCTGCTGTTCCAGAGCGATGATCCGAAGGTTTGTGTTACTCTCACCCCTCCTACCAGAGAAGATAGAGACAGAGTTTCAGATGAAGATATAGACAGAGTTCTAGAGCGAGCCAACAAGTGTGCAGAATATGGTGACGGTCTTATTATTGGGCAGAGAGACCACCAATGGCATATCATGAGAAAAAAGAGAGAAGATGGTGGAGAAAGCAGGAAGAAACACCGCAAAGAACCAATGAAGATTCATGGGCTAAGCCAAGAGGCTAACGACAAATATCTCAACATGAGCAGAGAGGAAGATAGGGTGACTACACACCGAAAGCTCCAAAAGGAGTTTGCACAGCTCTCCCAGGGGTCTTCCCTTGACTCTCTTTTCGCAGTAGGAGAGTTATTTCCATCGAGCAAAGAGGCACTGACTCGTAGTACTTCCCTGGAAAGTTGGCTGGCTCCGTGTAAGAGCGCAGAGGACACGGGCAGTAAGGAAAGTCTGAGGGATGTTGAATCGGCTGTGGAGCCCACGGGGGAGCTCAGCAGAAGAACTCTGGAACTTCTCAAACGCCTTGAGAACATCCAAAGCCCTCTTGCAATGAAGATGACTCGTAGCGTCTCTGATGTAACGCTCCAGAGCAGCTCGCTGTGGTGTGGGTCACGTTCGGCTGGAGCTCCCTCCTCCATTAATGAGAGCTCGGCAGCCTCCCTAACGGAGCTGAGCAGCACAGAGGACTCGTCCGTGGCATCCGAGGACCTAGCTGTGCAAATGAACCGCTGCGTGGCTGCGGATTCCAACGCATCCTTCCGTAAACATTGCCGGAGCCAGCAACAAGCCGAAGAGACCGACGCAAGCATCAGTATGGTCGTAAATGTTTCCTGCACTTCTGCCTGTACAGATGACGAGGATGACAGCGATCTTCTCTCCAGCTCCACTTTGACGCTTACAGAAGAAGAGCTCGGTATTAAAGACGACGACTCCAGTGTAACCTCAGAGGAGGAGTACATTGAAGGTTCCCTTGCTCTTGGGCTGGATTATATAAAGGGTGAGTTTCAAAGCTGGATGAAGCCTAGATCTCAGAGTAAAGAGAAAAATGAAGCAGATCTAGTGGATGAGCTGCAGTGTGGCTCCATGTCTAAAGACATCCTTTCACCGGTTAAGACTGCCGACGATCACCAGTTTCTCAGCCGGTCGGCGTTGAAACTCTTGGAAGCCAACACTAATGCTAAAAATGAGAGCCTTGGGCAACAGGAGGTGCATGGTAACCGAAGAGACGCCACCAGGAGCTATATCAGCCGCTTCGTGGATGACATGGAGAACGGGAACGTGGAGAGCACTCACATCAAAGGCAAGGATGAAGATGATGAGCTGCTGAGGGAAGAGGGAAGTCTGCTAACCAGGAAAGGGGAATCGTTTAAAAACTGTTACTTGGGGGATGCTGTCAACAGCATCAAAAGCGGTATGCTGACCGCCACCTCTCCGTCCTCGTGCGAGCAGCTGAGCTTGAGCTCCTTGGAAGGGCAGCTGAAAGGTGAGCTGCCCTGTCACAATTCCCACCGAGCCTCACCCTCCATCTCTCCCACAGATGAGTGTTCGTTGTTATCTGCACACGCTCACAGCCGACAGAAGCAGCTCGCCGCCTTTCTGAAAGACGTCCACGAGAACCATCAAGAAAGCTCTTCAGAGGGCTGCAATCACCCTGCTTTCATCTCCGAAGAGGCCAAGAGTGACAGTGTCCATGACTTTGTGATGGAGATCATTGACATGACATCTGTGGCCCTGAAGACCAAAGAAGCACAGGCAGAGCAGCCTACGACATCCGTGTCTCAGATCAGAGAGAAGGTCCTCGAGCACTCCCATCGGCTTATCCATTTGCGCAAGGGCGACTTCTACTCCTACCTGTCGCTGTCCTCTCACGACAGCGACTGCGGAGAGGTTAGCACCTGCGCGGAGGACAAAAGCAGCACCCCAATCCTTTCTAGTTCGCCTGATATCCGTGACGAGGAGCCCCTCTTCGAGGCCTGCACCGAGGAAGTGTACTTGGGCCCTCCTCTCTGTTACAGCATGTCCATTAGCAAGCGTCCCACGAGACACGGAAGCAAACTACTAGAGGCCCTCGGTCTGTCGAGCCCAGCACCTTCACAGAACTGCGATGAATACCAAAAAGCACATGGTATTTCTCAAGGAAGTGTAGCTGGTAGTCAGCCAGAGTGCCATAATGAGGCGCCTTATCTTAATCCTTTACCATGTGAAACCCCGATAGATACTGTTGAATGTTTTGCAGATACTAAAATGCTTGAATCCAATATTTCCCCTGTAATGACTAAGATAAGAGTCTCTTGCTCCACTACAAATCCTTTAAAAGAGGATGGCAGCCTTTATATTAATCCCAAAATTAACTGTCCACTGATAAGGAAGACTGATAGCGATGAAAGGGCTCCTGCTTCACAGTTGATGAAACAGAAGAACGTCGGGAAAGGGCGCCGCTCTCTACAGGAAGCCAAGTCGACTCATAAACAGGTGTGTTTCGACATTACACCGTGCTCTATCTGCTTGTAATGAGAGCGGTGTGCGTTTCTGCTGAATTCATCTCGTTGACTAAATATTTAAGAGGGGATTTTTATTCATTCTCTCACCCCTCCCCGCCGCTTTTCCCCTGAAGTGCTAATGGAAGAAGGATTTGCAGGCGTAGATTTAAAATTTTAAGGTCTACAGAACAGAATAATCATAATCAGTCAGATTATATTATGATTCATAAGCAAGAATGCGGCGAGGATCATTACTTAATTTCATGACTGAATTACCATGTATTTGTGTTCTTTTTAAGTAGTTTTCTATTTGATATGCAAACTTCTCCCTGCTCGCTTCCAACTCTGTCTGCAAATCCTGCGTTTGACCTTATATCAGGCGAATTAAGTTCCTGCTTTCCAGCTAATCATTGAGAGCGAAAACACTAAATTAATTTTACTTAAGTCATCAATTGAATTGTCGTGTTTGTGCTCATATGGATGTATTGATTTCATTAAAATCGCTGGATGGTTTCATATGAAAACAGAAAGGGAGCTATTACAATCTATTACTAGCTATTTCAACTCTTACCCAATGGCCACCAATGGTTGTTTCATGCATCTGATTTAACTTTTTCTCTCAATTGTTCAGTTTCAGTTCACTGTACTATTGGTTTAGATTGTGTTTTAAAAACAAATTTAGCATATTTTGCCAAATAAACCAGGTAACAAAAGTGCAAATATAAACAGGTGAAACATTTCTACATAGATGATATTTTCATTATTTTTACATTTAGTATTCAAAGACAGCTAACTTTAGAACATTTGAGTAAATTTAGACATTTTTCACTTGACGGTAAATACTTTTCCAGTGGTAGATAAATGATTGTCTGCAAACAATCATCATTTTCTGTTTTCTTATTTAATGTAGTTTAATTTGAAATTTCATTTTATTTCATGTTGTGAAGCCTGCAGACAATAATCAATTTTGTTAAGTAACATTTTTGGCACAGAAATTCAAGCTTTAAAAATTCAAAGAACTGTTTTGTTTTGTTTGAAACCTGTCTGCAGAAAAAAAGAAGTATTTCATTAAAATTAAATTACATTTATTTTGTTTAGTTATGTTTTTGTTATTTTGTTATGGTATGGAACTATTTAATTGAATTTTGTTTTATTTTGTGAAACCTGTTTGCAAAAAATTATATTTTCTATGTTGTTTTCAAACTTTTAAAATCCAAAGAACTATTTTGTTTTGTTATGGTCACTGTTCACTGTTTTGTTAAGTGAAAACTGTCTACAGACAATCATCATTTTTGTTTTGTTTTGTTTTGTTTAGTAAAGTGTTTGGTGCAGAAATTCAAGCTTTTAAAATTAAAAATGTAATTAAATTCAAATAAACAAAAAATTCTAATTTAAGTAACAACTTAAGGACTAAATGATGAAGGCAACGTTTCTCTTGTTCTCTCTCTTCCAGCTGGCAAGGTCAGAGAGCAGCGGTGGGGTTGCAGAGGGCTGCAGGGCTCAGATCAGTGGTCCGCAGACAGATAGCTCATCTGCAGGAAGGAGTAGAGTCAGCAGCAGGCCTCAGGTCAAGGTATGTGCTATAGGACTCGCTTCAACACACACAACCTCTCCCTCTCGGCCACTTCTACTACACTGCTGAAAAACAGCCGCGGGGTCTTCTCTACGTCAAGCGTTGCATTGCAAACAAGCCCATTTTCCATCGCACTCCGTACCGCACGTTAGTGTGATTTATTAGTTAGCGTGTTTTGAAATGAGCCTGTTTTGTGTTTTTCCTTTGTTTGTTGCTTGTGAAATTCCGCTTGATAAAAACCCAAAGGCTCACTTCTCGATGACGCAAATGCCTGGTCTGGACCAGCAGTGTCATGGTTTAAATTATAGGCCACTGTACTTTCTACATGATGACTCCCCTACCAGTAAATTGGTTTGAAAAGCTTTCATTACGTAACATGGTCCATATATCCAGTGGGGTTAGCCTTGGAATTGTCTTGCCATTTTCTCTGTTTTTCTCTCTTTCTGTCTCTTTCTCGGTGGCTGTTGTGGCCTCATCAGCGCAGAGCTGAAATAATGAACATGTGTCGGTCGGCAATCATTTCTCTTGATGAAAAGCATATACAGCAGATGGAAAACTTAAAGAGCACTGCTTTCTTAGTCTCAAATAAATTTCCTGACAGCAACAATATATGACACATTGTAATCTGGCGGAATTAACAGATGGAAAATACACCGACTTCAGCTAGTACAGGATTGGGCAAAAATTGGCTTCCTTTCAATTCATGAGCATAAATTACGACGGCGGTTCTGAATGATGCACAGCCCTGCGGCTAGCTAACACTTTGCAAATATTTCTAAGAAAATGTACGTTTTGGTGTGTAACCACCACATACATAAATGATGACGGTGTTGTGATACAAAGGGAAGGTCATCTTGAAGATTGTTAGTAGTTGGTGAGTCGGACACATTTCAGCAAGTGCCCGAGGCTTCAGGGACACGGTAAACAGCAGAGAGAGCCAACTATCTGTCTCTACAGACACTATCATGTCAGCCCTGCGGTCGTTGTGGGTTCAGCTCACACTGCACAGACACAGAGAAAACTTAAACCAAACTAACAAACATACCAATCAAATGTAATGCTTTTTGTTCTGTTCAGAACATTGTGGTCATGTGTGGTTTTTTGTACCTTGAGAGTGAGTTTGAATTAAATTGTCCCCAGGATGTTGAATTGCAATTGAAAGAAGTAGAATTCAGAGAATGAATTGGCATTCAGAGAAATTAATTAAATAACTAATGCATATTATTATGTGCATGTGTCTATATAACTTAATTTAATTTCGATACATAAAAAAAATAAACAATATAAATTCAGTATTGTTTATATTTATATAATTTATATTTACACACACACATATATATATATATATATATAAAATACTATACATTATATATATTACAAAAATATAAATACGTTTAATATATTTATTTACATTTAATATAAATTTACATTTTTATTCATTTTATTTTCATTAAATATTACATTTTAAATATTAGAATTTTATATTTAATTATATTTAACCATGTTTATTTTAAATATAAATAGATAAACATAAATAGATCTGAGAATGTAAGAGAAAAAAATAATATATACATAAAATGATTGTTTATTGATTTGATACTTTTTGTATATATTTTTATATTGTATATCTAAATGTATATTAAATATGTACTAGATTTAGTTTATATTGTGTATATATTTGTGTAAATAAAAAAAAGTAATTTTGTGTGAGTGTATATATATATATATATATATATATACTGTGTGTGTGTCATTGTATTTTTGATTTAATCATTTATTTATTATAATTTTTTGACTATGTTAAGCTATAAGTATCTGCATATCTGTGTTCTAGATTAAAGATCTGTGAGATTAAAGATTACAAATGTACTAACTACACCAATCTGTGTGTTTTCTCGTAGAGATTCTCTAAAAGTCTCGTGGCACCTGTGTGTAAACCCTGACCGGCCCAGTGGAGGCTCTCTGAGGTCTGTGGATGGTGATGTGGGGTCTGAAACGGACACCTAAATGGTTGTTAGTGCATGGGCCATTAGTCTGGCACTTTAGAGATCTAAGCCCTTCATCCTCAGCACCCTCATCTTCTTCCTCCTGGCTGCTTTACTATTTACACATGACCTTTGCCCTCCTGGTGACCACCACTTCAAGCTCCACACGAGACTGAGCTACCTCACCAGTCTTCCACCATCCCGAACCTGTCTAAAAGTACACCGCTAAAGTACACTTCAACTTCTTCTACCATGTCCCTGATGATACTGAACCTGATCAGCGACATCTAAGAAAGTTCAGCTGTTTCATGCCTGGGCGTCAAGGCATGTTATTTGAGGGTCGCCCCATCAATCAGTAATGTGGTCCTAATCAGCCTTGAATGAGACGTGACATTGTGGTCTCTCACATGAAGGTTATCAAACAGGCTTTACGTTTCTCTCAAGCTGACTGAAGTAGCGCCACAGTTTCTATGCAACACGACGGTTGTGTGATGTTGTGTGGCATGTGATCTTTGGCAGTTTGATGCGAAACCTTTTTTTTTACTCCCTGATAAAGAAATGTATAAACATTTTGTGCCTTGCAGTTACTACATTTTGTTGAACATTCATTGCTTCATCCCCCTCATCCCCCTTGTGTGTCCTGTGATGGGTGAGAAAGCAGATACGCGGCAAGGTTGAGAATGACGAATGGGCATCTGTAAATATGTAAACTGTACGTCTGAACCCTGGTGTATAATGATGTCATATTACTTCATGGTCGTGTTCCTGTTTGTGTTACGTGACGTGGATAAATAGCTACTGTTAAACTGCATGGTAAACTATGTACACGAAAACTTCCATAAATAAACCTAATTTAATGAACTCGTCGCACATGCTATTCTTTTGACATGTAATAAGTGAGACCGGGGCTAGTTGTCACAATTTTTACAGCTGGGATTATTTTTGGGGATTGGGTAAGTACTGAAAGACTTATATATAAGTACTGAAAGTATATATTGAACAAATATTGACATATTTGCTTCTATAACAGGGATGTCATTGCACTATATGGGGTAAGTTGTCACAATGTGAACCTGCTGTTTATAACTACAAATCTGCATTTCAAATGTGTTATATCCTATCAATATTTATTATTGTAATCGGCAAAACTGAAAATGATGGAACTTATTCATTAATACTAAAACTTAGTATTTTCTTAGTATTTGTCAGGCAAAACTCATGAAAAATGCATAAAACCACAGACTTTTAAAACATAGAAAACCAAACCATTTTAGCTCAGAACGTAATTAAGTAATCAAGTATTTATAAAAAAATATGAAATATTAATAAATATAAATATAAAATTCCATTATTTAATAAATGTGATAACTTGCCCCAACATGGCATTCATGAAAATACCCTTGTTCTGAAAGCACTTTAACTTTATGATTTCCATTATACAGTACTGTTCAGACGTTTGAGGTTGCTAAGATATTTTTATGTTTTTGAAAGAAGTCTCTTATGCTTACCAATGCTGCAAACAGTAAAAAAAGATATATTGTGAAATATTATTACAGTTACAGTTTAACAGAACATTTTCTACTTTAATGTAATGTGTAATTTATTCCTGTGGTGCAAAGCTGAATGTTCAACATCATTACATGATCCTTCAGAAATCAACCTGCTGATCTCACGATGATTTGCTGCCCAAGAAACATTTATTATTAAAAGTAAGAACTTTTTTTCAGGATTTGTTTATAAATAGGAAGTTCAAAGGAACAGTATTTATTTGGAGTTGATTGTTTTTTCTGTCACTTTTCATCAAACGAGTGTGCCCTGAATGAATAAAAGTATTTATTTCTTTAAAAAAAAAAAATCTTACCCCAAATTTCTGAACAGTAGTGATATATGCACATCAAACATTCAGCTGTACATATTTATAAATCTCAAACTCTTTCCCCATAGCAACATACTGTAGATAACAAGTCGTATGCATCAGCTTTAAAGCCGAGCCAGAACGTCAGCCGGTTATTTTTGTGGCTAATATGCTGTTTACAGGAAGTCCTGATGACTCTGAAGATTGCGTGATGGGCCCTCAGAGATTCAGATATACAGTGGCATCGGAACCTCTGGAACTCTTCGACAGCCAATCAAGCGCTCTCCTGATTGCGCCGCCGCGGCCTGATGATAAGCTCTCTGCCATAATCGCCCATCGGCTCCTGCAGGATTGCGTGTTTGTTGATGATGAGTGCGCGCTTGCACCGGAACAAAATCAGTCGGCGGGAATGAGAGACTCGTGGAGGACGAGAAAGCAATGTGCGTCTGGTTCCTTCTCAAGCAGGAGTACAGTGTGCTACAGTATTTCACCAAACCTGTCACATTTTACCCCAAATTCAAACCTTTTATCTTAATTAAAGGAGTAGTTCACCCGAAAACGTACTCACCCTTACTGTGCGTTCACACCGCCGCCAGCGAGAGCGTCAAAATCCGCCCTGCCAACGACGCTGTACAGAGATTTTTTTGGACGCTCTGACGTAACTTAGATTGAATTCTTATCTTGTATTTAAGGGACCGCAAATCAAACAAACCTTGGTAATCTTGTGCTGAATGACCACAAAGAGAGTATAAGTTAACCTCATGAAATATATTAAATGTAAAAGTAAGAAATTGATCGATGGAAATAACTTTTTTGTAGTTGTTTTCTTTCAACTAAAAGCCGTTTGTGTGGTGTGTAATTTTTATATTCATTGTTAATTGCTAGTCTAATTTCAATATTATAGGAGACATTTACTAGTCTTGGTTTTAAATTAACATTAATTTTTATGAAACCTGTGTGTAACGTTAGCATAATGCAATTGGTCAAATCAGTGTTGTTTTGAGCAAATCAAGTGCATTCCCGTTAAAAAAACTAGCTTTCATAAAACACTTCTATTTTCTTATAACATGCATTTATTTTTTACCTTATTTGTTCAACGACTCCCAAATGATTCCTTTGACGATTCGTTTTTCCAAACCTCTTCTGCTATTGGTTGATTTCATTTCAAGCAGTGTTTGTTAGAGTCTCTAAAAGCAGCACCTAATGACAAATAATGAATTTGCATTTTCATTCAGACCAATATGAAAACATCAAATGGGCGGGCAATATACTAATAACATTTTGACATCAGCATGAAACGACTTGAGGCTCATTTAAAAACTACTTTTCAATGATTCAGACATGAAAATGGCTTTATACACGGTGCACTTTCAGATTTAAAACTTTGCAGGATGTTTTGATTTACTTACACACTTGTTACACACTGCATGAAAAAATCCATAATAGAGGCACTTTGTGAAATTTTAAATTCACTTGCTCAATGCTGGATCCTCTGAAGTGAATGGGTGCCATCAGAATGAAAGTCCAAACAGCTGATAAAAACATCACAATAATCAACGAGTAATTCACATGAATAGTCCATCAATTAATGTCTTGTGAAGCAAAACGTCCATAATCCATAATTTCTTCAGTAAAAAAGCAGTTTTGTCTGAATCAGGAGAGAAATATGCACAGATCAAGCACCAGCTATAAGTGAAAAGAGTCCAAAACTGAAAAGGATTTTGATATGATAAGACAACAGGGTGTTTTTCACCGGAGGAAGCATTGTTATGAATTATTTATTAGTTATTTTGGTCAGATGTAAAATGCCTATGATGCATTTCTTAAACAAGCTGCTTTTCGTTTCACTATTAACTGATGGAATGAAGTGATGTGGCTTACTTGAGGATTCGTATGTTTTTATAAGCTGTTTGGACTGTCATTCTGACGGCACCCAATCACTGTGATGTAATTCTACATTTTTACAAATCTACATTTTTGAATTTTCACTTTTAGGTGAACTGTTGCTTTAAGCACATTTATCTGGCGTGATATACTGTAAGTGATATTTTGAGTAATTGTTCAAAGAAACAAACGCAAAAATGGAATCCAAAGTTCATACTGAACCCCATCAGAAGTAAATCATTGCAAATACTGTATGCAATAACACAAACTGCACATATGCAAAGAAATCAGACATTATAACACTGTCTGACCTCTTTAATCTCCCAGTAAAGATTCTCAGTGTCTGTCCAGAGCAAACGCTACAGATGCATATCACATTTGAGCGGGAAAGTCACGTTAATATTTAAAATAAGGTTTTTGGCATTGGACGATGGCATTGATAAATTAGGATGGAAATGAATTCTTACACTGTCTTCAAAACACTGCATGGTGAACAAATTATTCCCCTTTTTGCAATTAACAGGACATTTTTGTATGAAATGAAAATGGCTTTAAAGGTAGTAAAGGTCATGTGTATCGAACCATGGTGGCTTTGCAATTACAGCCAGTCAGAATGTTGATTTGGAGGCTTTGCCCAGGCATAGATGGAAAAATTAATAAGTTGAAGTCTCTTTGTTGAAAAGATCGCTGTTGATTATATGACATTATGTGACAAAGAAGACAAGTTGCGGGTGATTTTTTTCCATGCGAGTTTAAGTGGGATAAAAGAACTCAAGTACGACCTTCAAATGTCAGAAATGCTTTTTTAGTTTGGTGGACATGAACTGAAAACTTTATGCTGCATAACTTTTTCTCACTTTTGATCACAGCTGCATGAAACATGCAATTTATTTTGCATTGGTAAAGATGCACAAGCTGCCTGTCTGATGTTAGGCTCACTCATTTACATTCAACCAATTATCTTCTCTCTTCTTTCACCAGTGTTTTGTCTTCTGTATGGTGTCTTTGTAAAGCATGCGTCAATGCAAGCATGCTCTGGGTGTCATCAGAGCAACAGTGTAAGGAAGGTTTGATGTGAAAGCACGATATTAAACGTGACATGTCACCATAACACAGAGTTCTATATCTTGACAGGATGTCTATACATCACTAGCTTTTATGTTTCAAAGTAATGATAGGCCTTTGAAAGACTGGGAAAAAACATCATGGCTGTCCAGCTCAAGCTGTGAGGACACTAGTCAGATCTGTGCTGCCAAATAGTATTTATGGTGAATAGAAATTTGTTCTAAATGTTCGGTTGCACAGAAATAGAATAGAAGAGTGAAGCACATTTACAACGATGATCATATCAAAACCAAAAAATGGTGGTGTTGACTGAATTAGAAAGAAAAAAACTATGCAGTAGAGTTTATCTATACATGCAAATATTGTTTTTTGTTGTGCATGTATAGATAAACTCTCTCAATGTGAGACAGTTGAGTATATACTCAAAAAAAACAATTGTATAACATATTTATTCAAATATTATAAGAAAAATCTATGATCTAGACCCATATAGCTTGTATTTTAGATAAATGCAAGCTATATGGTATTTATATATTTATAAATACAAAATTATTTTTATATATTTTTATAAATACAAAAAAAACGTTTTAAGTTTTAAGATAAAACTTAAAAAGTTAAATAAATGGTTGATCCTGGACCACAAAACCAGTCTTAACATCAATTTGTCTGAGATGTCTTGAAATGTACACATTGAAAGCTGAAAAAATAAGCTTGACTTGAAAATCTAGAATGTGAGGGTGCAAAAATATTGTTTAAGAAAATATCATTTCAAATAGTCCAAATGAAGTTCTTTAGCAATGCATATAACTAATCAAAACATCTTTTGACATATTTACGGTAGGAAATTTACAAAACATCTTCATAGAACATATTTTTACTTAATATCCTAAAGTTTTAATAATTTTGACCAATCTAGGCACGCTTTCACAAACGGGGCTTAGCTTAAGCCAGGACTAGGCATTAGTTGAATTAAGATATTTAAGCAACTTTTACAAAAAGGCCTTATAAGAAAATCTTGCAGGTGAGCATCTTAACACAGAACAATATCACTGACATGTTTTAAGATATGTCAGAGCCAGATATTTTCATCTGAGACAGCTCAAACATGCTATTTAGTCTGGGACTAGCTTAAGCCTTGTCTGTGAAACTGGGGGACAATGTATTTTGGGCTAATATACTTGTGCAATATATGATAATAGTATACTTGACTGCATTTGTGGTTCAGGGTCACCAATTGTGTGTGTGTGTTTATATTCATTATGTTTTTGTTACACTGCTGGTATTTTTACATGGGTCACACTGTTAATATTTCATAAAATAGCTTTTTTTCCCTTTATTTCTTTATTGCAAATATGGACAAGCAAGTTTTTACAAGAAGGAAGATTTATAACATAAACAAAAGCACTATTTATAGCTCATTTGCATTTGTTTTCCCAGACCCCTACAAATGTCTGCAATCTTTATAACGAGTCTTATTTCACAAATACATAATAAACATTAATGTACCATACACGGTGACATTAACTGGCATTAAACGAAAGGAACCAAATGCCATGTTTTCGACATAACATCTGCTTTCCAGATGATACAGGAAAGCTCTCCTCCAGCAGCAGCAGCAGTATTGTGAATCGTGGTTTGTGATATATCACAGGTTTGGGGGGGATCAGATATCTCACAGCCAGCAGCAGTAACAGGTTTGGAGAGGGTGTGAGAATCGGCGGGTGACACAGGTGCCGCCCCCATTAAAACACTCCACAGTGTGCTGAGTTTGTTCATGTTATTTGTAGGGTGAATAATTGGATTCCAGACGTGTCATCAAAGCATATTAGAAAACAATCCGATGTGAAATCACACGCCGGGCTAAAAGGCCACGTGCCGCTTACCATCGAGAATAAACAAAATCCATGATGTCATTTTCCTTTGGCCTGTCCAATCAATCATTTCCGCACCGATTTCCCCTCCCCAGCTTTGGTGTAATTTCCCACAGAAGTTCATTGCTCATTCTCTCTTGATCTGCGATTCTCTTCTGCAAACACTCAGGCAATCTTTCAAAATTCATTACAGGTTTGGAGAAGCGTAAGAGACACTGTTGCCGGGACCTTTGACCTTTGCTTTTTTTAATGCAATCTGCTTCATCCATCAGTGCTGGGGAGGAAGAGTCCGATAGAATTCATCTCTGACAAGTTCAGGAAGTATTACATTTCTGTTGCATTTGCATCCACCCACATATAATGACACGACACACACACAGCAGAAAATATCACACCATAACTCATGATGAATAAAGCTAGGAAATATAGCAAATTAAACAGAAATCTAATTATCAATACCTTAAAGGGATGGTTCACCTAAAATAAAAATTCTGTCATAGTTTACTCTGAACACTGTATGAGATCTGATGGTCTTCTAAATATGTGAACGGACTGTCTTTTGTCATTTTTGTGATGCAAATATTCTGCTAAACATCTCTTTTTGTGTTCCACAGAAGAAAAAAGTCACATGGCTTTGAAATGGCCTAAGTGTATGTAAATGGTTTTCATTTTTGTTTTTTTTGCTCAAAATAATTGCTCAAAATACTGGTTTAACTATTCACTTCCTCTAGAAGTGATTATAAACCTATATGCAGGGTTTGGCATGTTTTTGAAAGTCCTTATTAAAAAAAAAGTGCTGTGGTGAAATTGACCCTCCTTTGGTTTCAGTGTCACTTGAAGAAAAAAAAAAAGCAAGCAACATTTTGAAAAACACCTAAGAGTGAAAACATAAAACCTTTAGCTTGTCAAACACTGAAATGCATGCAATGCATGAGAAGTTGAAATTTATAGACTCCAGATTTACTCCAGAGTTGGTGTCTTAATCATCCAAGCACAATTATACTAGACTGTTGTAGCACAGAAAAGAAGAGAAGCATATTTTACCGTCGCAAGGAACTGAGAACCAGACAAACATTTGGAAGTAGTACAAACAGCAATACAAATTACTTAAATAGTGACTACAAGTAATATTTATTAAATATTTCTTTATTTTTCACATATTTTTAGCCTTTACCAAAGCCTTAAGAGGTCTTTGTGTTTCTCACAGTGTCACAGTGTAAACCAAAAAAGTTGTACCCACTTTTTAAACACAACAGGACAGTTAAGCTTGGCACTTACTTTTAGAAGCATTATTATGATATAAACTTTCTAAATTGTTATCCTAATTAATGCCGTATCGCATGAGCACAGCTTGTAAGGTTATTTTTAAACAGCCAGTATTCCCACATTTTCACGTACTGAGTAATGCTGGTCCGAGGAACTAAAATGTTTCGCTAAAGCGTCCTGACCATTCTCTCGCCAACACACTCACATTAAGATCAAAATACAACATCTTGGCTTAAGAACAATGCAGTTTTAATGAACATTTTGAGAGAAAAACAAATTAAGCTCTATTGACAATGTCTGTGGCGTACTGTTGAAAAGCACAGAAAATCATTTTGAGTTACCAAAAACAAACATAACAATAATTACATTTACAGTAATGCATTTACAATGAAAAACACAGCACTGGAATACAAGTTAAAAAACATGAAATGTACAAGAATATATGAAAGAGAGATGTACAGTACACCTCAATTTCAACATTAAAAATAGCTTTTAAACCCTACTTTGTAAGTGCTTTATTGTAAACATATTTGTTTAACAAATGATTTGGAATTATTATTATTATTATTATTATCATCTGTCATAGATGTCGCAGATGAGGTTTTCATAACGTAACATTCTTGGAATATATTTTTGTTAGATGGTAGGATATTTAACAGATTGCACAATGATTTCTAATAAAAGCAAAGGTTAAAGATTTCAAGTTACGTTCTCTCAAGTTATGTGGCACATTAAAATAGCTAATCAGAGGTACTTTAATTAAGAGTCGTCATCAGTAATCACCTCTGTAAGAAAGAAACAGTCATATTCATCGTGTATTGTTATCTTTCATTTAAGGAGGGAGAGAAAAAAATGTAATTCACAGTTACAACTCCAATTATCCTCTTGTGATAGGAGCTGTGCTGATGACCTCATGATTGACAGAATTATCACATAATGGAGCACACACTCATTTCAGCGCGTAAAGTGTTTAACACGCCACGGCCCGATAAGCTCAAAACCACCAGCAACCAGTCGTACAACCTCCAAACTCCTCCGCAAAAATACCCTTGACTTCATTTAACACAGACCTTGTGCTGATTGTTATCGCAGGAGTCGCAGGAGAGGAGAGAGGAGGGCGAATTTGAGTTTCTTCAGACAGCAGGAGAGAGATTTCTCTTTTGCGTGAGATGGAGAGAGTTTGGACAAACAGCAGGACCGACGGCCCCAATCACAGTTTATCCTGCTTCACATTAAGCTGACTTGTCAACATGTGGTTGGGAGAAGAATGGCATTGACTGAGAGCGAAGCCCACCGCTGGCTTCCAGAATAATCCACTGACCCTCAGTGAGCAAATCATGAGCTGCTGAAAGATCGCGTCAGCTCAGAATCGAGTATTGTCTGCAGGAAATGGATTTATGGAGTGGGTTTGTTGTCACTTGTGTCTTATGAGACAAAGAAGGGAATCTTTCTTCTTGAATCTTTCCATTCATCCATATAACATGTGTTTTCTAAATGGTTTTACAGTTTTTCTCAGTCGCTTTGGTGCGTTTCTCACAACAGTACCTACAAACAACAGTTAATGCATTTCTCAAACAATTAGTCCAAACTGCAAAAGACAGTCATATGGCGTTGTCATGTTTTCATTATGACAAAACAAAATTTCATAATGCAAAAAAGTAAGATTTTGGTGACACTTCCTGAAAATGCTCAAGGCAGCACTATATACTATTTGCCCAGCCATTTGAAAACTACAGTAAAGTTAGACATTGCTGTATGTAGTGAGGAATCTGAGTACAAGACACTGAATATGTATTTCACATTTTTACTGCACATGCTCTTTGCAATTCTAATTTACTGTATTCAAAGCATTGTGCAAACAATTCAATTTAGAAGACTTTTTCAAGAAAAAAAGATTTAAACGTTTTTTTTTAATTGCTTGACAGATTTTGACAACTAGTTCAACATTTTTGTATGTAATGACTCGAGTAATGAAATGAGGACTATTCGTTTTATATGGAATGGCTATTCAGCATTCACAAGTTTAGTTAATTTTGACTGACATGACATAATGATAATGTTATAAAACAGCAGAGAGTTGCATGAAAGTCCAAATGCATTTGCAAGTTGTTGGAAGGAATGAGAAGCTGCTACTATGATGTGCACACATGACTAATTGTTTTGAGAAATGCATTAACTGTTGTGCAGTTTTATTTGACTTTTTAAATTTATTTTATAAGAATTAATGAGGAAAAGCACTGAGGAAAAACTTTGCTTGCACTTTTAACGAGAAAATCGCTTGTGAAAGTTACCTAATCTTATAAATGTTCATTTAAGCTGTTTCTCCTACACGGCAGTTAGACTAAATGGAGAGCAAATGCAAATTTCATCATCTTCTCAGATTTTCTCCTGAGAAATGAGCCTAGTATCTCACAAACAGGCTCTGACTAGTCTGGTCCACTTTGCTTCTTATTCTTAACAGAATCCGCCCACTTAGACTGACATGACACGTGACCAATCACAGCTAGTTATTTTTGCATTCACAAACCATTTAGAGGTGAGTTGATCTAAAATGACTGATTTCAGCAATCACAATAGTGTGTAAAACCTTTGACACCTCAGTCACAGAAAACAAACATTTCAACAGGATTTAGTGTAGATTTTTAAAACAAAACATAGCTGAGAACTCTAAAAGAGCAACTTCCACATTTGCCCCGACTTTAAAACTTTTGCGTATCTTCATAATAAGTGTACTTCTCTCATAATTTCGCTTGTCTTTTACCAACACTCTGTGTTCCTGGCTGAGCAGTATAATATCGATTGCCAAAGCCTTCCTCAAGAGAACGCACACCTCCCGTGTAGCGCTGTGATGTGGGAGGCTCACGCTGCCCCGGATCTGTCTCGTGTAGTTTAGCAGAGCACTGTAGACAAATAAATGCAATACAGACCACTGCAAATACCCAGGGAAGTAAACAGAAGACAGCGTTAATCTAATTGTATTAGGAGCTGCAGTGTCGGTTTAAAGCTTCCAGTGCAATCTATTTGATTCCATCACTGAGAAACAGCCCAGAAGAGAAGCCCCTCTGCTGTCTTGTTTGTTAAGGCTGTTTTATTAGAGAGCTTTTCCATTTACTGTCCCAGGTGAAGCACTGAGTGCATCTTTATTGCTATTTAATCATGTCCGCTGATAATCTGAGGGAGTATTTTTCATTTCTAAGGAGACAGTGAATAAAACGTTCTCTCTCTTGAAGACTGTACACAACAGAGAGATTATGGGCACCTGTGCGGCACGTGCATGTGTGAAGAAAATCACTCACGAGATCTGTTTAATAGCTCAGAAGTTTGTGATAGACAGCTCTGAGAACAATTGGGAGGAATGGAGAAGCTGCTCAGATGTTTCGGCAGAGGAAAGAACCCTAGAAATCCCACATCTCCTCTGGCGAGATCGATCTTTGGATTTGCAGAGAAATTAAGAATCTCAAGGTAAACTCACACAGATCTCATAGCTCTGATACATTTTTTGATTGAATGAGATTAACTGAGAGCAATAGAGATGTTTCTCAGATACTGAAAAAACCTTTAAAAATCTCTAGAGTTTCAGAAGGGATCTCAAGTGAGCTCTCACTGTGCTCAGATTTGCCTAAAACATTGAAGTAAACACCTAAGAAAAAACTTTTTTTATATCAGTTTTAATATCAGCTTTCTAATTCAAGTTTTCTTGTTTAATGTAATGTTTTACTTGGTGTTTTTGGTGAACAACTTCTGAGTTAATATGGTTTCTAAACAATTTTTTTTTATCTGCCCTGTGAAGAAACCTCTAAGGCGAAGCTTATACCTCAGTGAAGCATATCAGAACTTTTCCTTGTGTTGTATCACTTGACATTCTGTCCAAACGCATCCCATGTAAATATGCTCGCTGACAATTACAAATCTGCTGGTGACTAACAGATATCCGATGCTTTGGTTTCAAGGACTTCCTGCTGATTTCAAAGGTTGGTTTATGTCCACACTGAGATCATTAATAAGCTGCAAATGTTTGATAAACTATCATAAAGCTATACTCATACAGCGTGAACAGATAGCCGTCTTTGGTTTATCAAAAGGACAAGTGAGCTACAGTAGAAGATTCATGAGTGTTGATGTGGATGCAGCTCAATATTTGCATTTTGGAATATTTTATTGGTTAACACTCAATCACTTTCACAACAATGACAGTTCAAGAACAGAAGAGTCAATAAGGAGCAACTTACAAGCAACACGCGCACAATTAAATCAGCGGAGAACATTCTGAATTCTCTGAGTCTTAATTTCATTCCTTCATCTGTACTTGCATCTGCTCTTGTGTAAAGTGCTTAATTTTCTTCAGACGAACATGAAATTGAGCAGGAGACACTCAAAACTCAGTCAACATCATTTTGTTTGCTCTTAGAGAGTGATTTTTCATGAGCAAACCTTTCTCCATTTGTTTGTAAACCAAGCCGTCTTTCTCCTTAAGATATACGTGCTGCAAAATCATAGCCTGCTATTCTTCTGAAAGCATAGGATAGCACCATATTTAATTTCTGACAGGAGTGATACCGAGGCAGTGAGGGATAGGAGGACAGTGCATTCAACTGCATTTTTGTTTAACAACAAATGATCGTTGAGATGACAAGACGTCTACCTGAAAAAATCTGCAAACAACAACTCCTTAATGCGCTTTTGAAGGTTTCGAATTGTGAAGTTTATGTGACCTAGGACTTTTATATCAATTAGTCTCAAGTATTAAAATAGCACCCTTATAAGCGTACTATCCTACTAGTGCACAATTATAAAGTACACTCAATAAAATTAACTTTCATTTTAAGTTAAGGTCTATAAATAGTTAGCTTACCATGCTGAATCTACTATATTATACATTAAACATACATAAAACCACTCCACAAGAAGTATGCATAATTATAATTACACAAGATCTTAAAAATTGTAATTCATTGCAGAACAAGACAAATGCAAGAATTTCTATATATCATAAACCCCTTTCTTTTACTGTACTAATTATTATGACATGTTTATTGAGGAAAAAGTCAGAGTTAATAGTGTTACCTATTCTACTGTGTAACCAAAACTTCAGTTTTAATGTATTTATGACTGTATTATTTGAAAACTGCGTGTTTGCTTTTGCTCTTTCGAATAGCCACTGAATCTACGCATGCATATCCCGTCCTATCATTGCTTTTCATTTTTCCAGCAGCGCTGTTTGATTTTTCTTACTGTTTTTCTAACTTAAGTATGATTAACCTTACAGTTGCACGTGTCGTTCTCGTCTGTGAATATTCTGGTCCTCGCCATTCAGCTCACGAAGGGTTAACTGCTGCGGTAAACCGCTGCGCGCTCCCGTGCGAGCATCCCATTGGCTGCTTGGCGGCAGCGCGCGCCGTTAATCAGCTGCAAGAGCGGCTGAGTTCATCTTCTCGCACGCGCTATAGGGATGGCATTGCCACACACAGCAGGGCAACACAACACAACACATCAGGAGCATGCACACAGCAAACATCCCATCAGCTTTAGACATTGATCCTGGCAGCAGCACTGACAGCACCTGACCTCTGCAGCATCAGCACCAGAAGAAGAAGCTGATCGTTCCTTCTCTCAGAAACTGAAAGCAGTAGCACATCATCATCACAACAGTAGGAGGCGAGCAGATCACATCATGCGCTGGACTTTCCTCGCGTACACACTTAGATCTGTTTCCTAAACCACTCTGGGAATGGACAGCTGTCTTTGATCTCAATCAACAGAGCTTTTTCAGGACTGATAAAGTTCATTTATACGCACACAATCCTTTACACTAGAAGGAAAGGGTCGCGTGTGCGTTTTCTTTTCTGTTATGGCTATTTAAAGCCTATACATTTAAAGCTTAAATGCGTATCATTGACGCGTTGTAAACTTAAAATAACATTAGGACACTTTGATTAAGATTTTAGGGGTTTTGCGTCACTTTTTGGGTTAACTACTGACAATTATTAGTCAAACTTGGCTCACAAGAAGTCGCATAGACAGTCAGGACACTGATATTTTGGAGGATATGGTTAAATAACACGCTTTCGAGGAAGTTTACCTGTAAAAACATAAGCTCGGATTTCGTCGGGAAGCTTGGAGGTCTTAAAACTTTTCCGCGTAAAAGCGCACAGGACGCGCAAAGAGGCGGCAGTCTGAGAGCACCGTCATCACCAACCCTCTAAAAGCGGCAGTTATCTCCTCCGAAAGCAGAAAACAAGACGTAGAATGACCGATGAGCTTGTTTCCATCACTAATGGGATTGTGCTGCTGTGATTTGTCGGACCGGAGGGAAGGTTGATCCACACACGCTCGGTTGGTGCAGCATCGCGGTGCGCTCGGGGATGATCAGGATCTTCCCGGATTTCAGTGTTCAGGTGACGGCGGCGGCGGCTGCAGGTGCGGGAGCCGGTGGAGGGATGCCGGCTGCGTCCAGAGTCCCGGGAGCTACTAATGGGAACCCGCAAAACGTCCAGGGCTTGACCTCTTACCAACAAAGGTACGCGGACTACTTCTCTCATTTAGGTGACACTCATACTATTCATGTCATATTTGTTGCGTCCATTCACATTCTCCGTTAACAGGTTCATGCGTAACGCAATATTGGATTTCCCTGGAGGTTGCTGAAAGTGTAAACTTAGATTCCTAACACCTCAAGGAAAGCGGGCTTGGCTTCATTTATTAGACACAAAACACCACACGATATAAAACATGCCGTTTATTGAAGCTATAAAGTTTTACTATCTGTCAAATTCCAGAACACACACACAGACGTATGTAAAGAAAAGTCATCTTATCATGTACAGTCAATAAAATGGTTTTGCATTTACATTTCTAATACAAATTAACATCTTTTATATCATATTGCATATATTTAAAGCAATGCAAAACATCAATGCATAGTTCTTGTTTTTTCATCCTATCATAATACATTTTAATAGATTAAACAAGATATTTAAAGCAAATTGTTGCAACACTTAAATCTCCAAAGCCAAGAAAACACCACTAAATCACACGCTGAGTGATTTAGATTCATACAAATAGACATTAAGTCTTTGTAAAGTGTGTAAAAATACTTTTTTATCAAATTTTCACATACATTTACAGTAATTTTCATGATCTACTGAAGCTAGGCGTAGACTGGCGTTAATGGATGTCAATGTTCTGATCTTAGTGTATCAGTAGAACATGCTTACATATACTGTCACGTTCAATTTAACAGTCTGTTTAGTGCACAACACAATGAACAGGACATTAAATGGGGTGGCTGTCAGCCCGTGACCTTGACAGGTCACAGGTTCTAATGCACAGGCCTTTATTTATGTCAGGACGGATTCATTTAGAAAAATATCAATGATATATTGAATGTGCTATAGTGAAAAAAAAACCAAAAACGTTTTTCTGATACACTTACCTTATGCTTTTTAAATCTAACACATGCACACTGCATAAGAGATATCTCTTTAATATTTTTGAATTAAAATAAATTCATATTGATATTTTTCACTGTTAGTGCTCGGTTCAAAATAATTCAGTCTCGGAATAAACAAACACCAACTTGACATGTGAGTTGATTTTGACAGCTGTCAATCACGTCATTAGAAACGTTCCAGAAAATACAAAAGCAAACGTTGAAAAGGCGTCGTGAAGCGATTTTTCCAGTTCTTTCGCCGATGCATCACAAACAACCTGTATATTCCCCATAAACTCAAACTATTTCCAACTACAACTGAGTGGCGTTGTTGCGCCGGCAGGAGAGGGAGATGAGAGGGAGAGAGAGGCAGGAAAAAAGCTGAAAAATGCGGACAAACATACTGCGAAGAAGCGGCACAGGTTCGAGGGGCGCATCGTGATGTAAAAGCCCCTCTCTTGCACTGATCCCTGCCTTCGTTTTCCCCGCGAGGACCGCCGCCGGATCGCACGAGCGTCCCCGGGTTTCCTCTCACTTTATTGGCATGCCTTTGGATCTCAGCGTCGGCTGGTCTCGCTTCCGTCTGAACGCGTCTTAACGCACGGAGACACGGGCACAAGCGCTCCGGTATCACCGATGGCGTTGCTTCAATGCTCCCGGTTCCGCTGTCAGCTGCTCGCCGCGTGAAATCCGGAGGATAAAAGTGTAATTAATAATTGCAGGAAGATGGCGCCCACCAAGCCCAGCATTCAGCAAGACCCTTCCAGAAGAGAACGGTAAACGCTCGGTTTGTTGTGTGTCTGTGGAAACAAGCGTGCGCTGACGGGCATTTTGGACTGAGATGTGAAACTTTGCCCTTTCCGCAGGAGTGTGTGTGTGTGTGTGAGGGGTTGGGTAACAGGTATACACGCTGACAGAAGCCGTGAGTGTGTGTGTTTTTGCTGTGCGTGTGTGTGTTTTGGTGGACAGAGGACATGACCGTTCAGTGTGTTCAGCGTGTGTCGCGCTGCTGCTGCTGCTGCTGCTGCTGGCGGGATTCGCGGGAAATTTGGGAACATTCGAACGCGACAATGTTGCAGCGTTGTATCCGCTCGGCGTTTGTTTTCGCGGCATTAGGCCAGTCTGAGTAAAACACACTGTTTACTGCTGTGAAATGATGTGAAACCAGGCTGCTGTTTGAGGAAGTTTCTGCATAGGTCGATGTGGATTTGGATCAGAAACTCTTGGAATATGAGCAGTAAATAAATCTGCACTAGTTGATCACAAGGCTAGCTTTATACAGTAGTCAGGTGTATATTATTAAAGGATGTTGCTGAGACGATTATCATTTGCACGGTTTTCATATTTGCAGATATGTTGTATAGTAGGGTGCATGCTAAAAGACCGATTTTTGTTGCTGTGTTACTTATTGATTAGGTATTTGCTGGTGCCTTTTACACTTGATGACAGGTGGTGGACTAAACTAATATGTCAGATCAATAGATCTGATATTGTGATACAAGACATTGATATGTGCATAAAACAGATATTTGAGAATCGCTTGGGGATGAAGAAAACATGACACTAAATTCATCTAGTTATGGAATTGTTGTCATAATTAGCTCATTTATAGATCAGAAATCTATTTTGTATGCTGTTCCTATATTACTATTTTCTGTGAATATTACAGCATTTTTACACTTCGATGTCAGATGGTGGTGCACTAAATCTTGCAATTCTGAAATGATTTCATCTCTAGATCTGTAATAAGACTATGTGCATAAAGCATCAAGTGGCTGTTTGTGGACTATTAAATGTATTTATGTGATATAGATTGATTCAATGTGCATATTTCTTTCATCTAAGGATTCGTTTTGGTTGATCTGCAATTTTAATGTGACGTTGTTTTATTGCTATTTTGCTTGAGTCCTGCATATGCATCAGTCTTCAGATGACAGGTGTTGGGCTGAATTAATCTGCAGTTATGAAATTACTAATGATCTGAAATTGCAACAGTGGCTGCATGTTATTTACACTAGTCCGGTATGTGTTGTTTTCTTTAGCATCAAAACCTTTTATTGCAAATGCCTCAGTTTTTTTGTGTTTCGATGAGAAGTGGCTGTCAGATTCACTGGTCCATTTTCCATAAACTCGTATGGTACAATAGGTATTTTCTTTCTCTTTAGCTTTCAGGAGTATTAAATTAGGCAGCAGTGGTTCACGCCGCACTGCGTGCATCTGCGTGCGACGTACAGCTTGTTGAACTAATGTTAAATTGTATGCAATAATTCACCTGCAGTGTGTGTACAAAATATCAGCCGTAGAGCCAGTGACATTTTACAATGTAAACACGGTCCGATTCATATACTGTAGCAACTCCACAAGATTGTGTGCCTGACCGGACTGTGAATGGTTATCATTAGCAAGCTTGACAAAACTCTCATCGAGCTCGATTATTTTAGAATTCCCACTCGGAACGCGCAGATTACACTAATGCACCTACGTCTAAATAGGCCACGACATTAGAATTATATTCCACCCCCTGCCAGTCATAACAGCAGGAGATGTTTATGCAAAGTCAGTCTGCAGTAATCTTTCTGGCGGGAGCGTATTTGTGTGCCATTCCGAGCATATCGCAGAGATAGGAATCTTGAAGATGGAATTAATTTTGAGGGGGGGGGGGACTTCATAGCCAGTGCATGAGTGCTTCCTTTATCACCTGTTTCCGACCGGCATTCTGAAGGGCTAAATTGCACTCTGTGATTCGTTATGTGGCTCCACTTGAGAGTTGAACCGAATAACACAGGGGCTGAAATTCTCAAGGAAGGTTTGGGAGTTTATTTTTTAATGCAGTGCTGTTTACTAGCACTGTAGCGAGTGTTGGGAAGGGAGGGATTGTGCTCTTGGGCGAAGCAACTCTGAAGGAGTTGGACGCGAATTCACAGAGAGAGAGAGAGATTGGTTGGCGTGATTTTATACACAACACTAAACACAAAGTTGGCTTTGTGTTGAAGAAAGCAATGCCTCCCTCCCTCACTGTGAGCAAACAAAAGTGCTAAATTGTTCCATTTCCTCTCCTACGGTGCAGCAGTGGATCCATAGATAGAGACCCGAGCTGTGGCATTGTGAAATGCTTGGGGTTTATTTGGTATTGCATTATAAAGTATCGGCTCTCTAATGGCTTGTGCATCAACAGGTCCATTAACAAGACGACACATGTGATGCACATCGCTTCCATTTCAGGTTAAAGATGTAAATGAATGTATAAGGGAAAGTGTATATCTTTTGTTTTCACGCCATCAATTGTTTTAAATGTGGAAGATTTATTCAGTGTATATAGGTTCTAAATGAATATGCTGCATGCATAATGAATTATTATAATAAAATGAACTCAAATTGGACCGTAGCATGTCACGCTGCAACTTCGTATAGTATTTAACGTCAGCGACACGTGTAAACGACGAAAATTGGCTTGTTTGTTATTATAATCGCATTCCGACATGTTGCTGCTCATTGTAATAACGCTTTGATGGGAAATGATGAATATCAGCATCTCGCTAAACGCTCAGGAGTGTCAGCGTGCAGTGTTTGTGATTATTATTTGTTTTTTTTATTCCCAAATTGCAGAGTGTTAGATATGCGTATGTTTACGATGGAAACAAAGCGGCGATGCCGGAGATGCAGACAGCCCAAGCTGAGCTATACCATCACACAAAGAGCGCACCAATTCCACCCGTTGATTCGCCAGCTTCGAAGGCGGAATGGAATGGAGGCAAATAAGCAATTCTGATGTGTATTTATCACAATTAAGAGGGATTTCCAGCCCCCATCTGTGGCTGGTGCTCTGCGTGTTGTGCTGTGATTACCGAGGCTCTCGCCAGCCACCACTCGTCTCTGTTATTGTGAAGGTCAGAGCAGAGAGGCAGACATAAAGAAGATGCACCTCGCAAAGGTAATCGTGCAGTCTCTCGATGCATTACTGCACGGCTCATAGCGTGAGGTGTATACATCCATACATCTGAGCTGAGGTGTTTGATTGGTCTTTTAGTTTAGGTTTTTGCATCAGTTGTAGGTAGATCAGTGCAATGAAACACCGAATGACCTTTTTCATCGTTGCCTTTGTGTTAGATGATGTGTCTTTTTGTTTTTGTTCAGTAGGTGTCTATTTTCACCATTTTCGTCGAAGAAAATGTTTATTCAAACAGATGTTGATGTTTTGTGACAGTGTGCCCCAATAGTGTCACACTTTATGGGGTAAGTTGTCACAGTGGAACATGCCATTAAAATGATCAAATGCAGCATAATTCAAACAGTAAATAATTAAATAATAAATCCATTCATGAAACAGTACTGTATACAGTGCAGAGTATAATAATAATCAAAGATGTCCAACTTGACATTGAGAGATGTTTTCATTATTTAGTGCCTTTTGTCTAAATGAATGAAGGAATTGTGGTTTTGTTTGTTTAAACGGTAACTATGTGATATTGGATATTTTAGTGTGCAGGACAGAGATTCTCAAAATGATGTAAAGGGATCAGAACAGTATGATTTTTCTGTTTAACACAAAATAAGGTATTTTAAATAACCGGTTGCCAGTAGCTATTGATCTTCATAATATGGAAAAATGGCTACCAGCAACTGGTTGGTTACCAACATTCTTCAAAACATCTTTAAACTCTTATTTTTAACCAGCACGCAAAATCACTGTAACTGGACTTTTGATTGTGACAACTAGCCCCGGTACTGACTTCTCTATGTTGAAAGCCTTTATATTTCAAAGAACACTGGGCAGTACATACGTGCCTTTTTATGCCAGAGAGAAGAGATCAGAGATGATCATGCTCTAGGCAGCTAAAGTGTTGTTTCTGAACGTCACAGGTTTTGTTATGGTTAGCGGCTGCGGTAAAACCAGAGCTCCCCTTCTACACATTTAATGTCCACAGTGGTTTTAAGACCTTCATTTAGTATCTGGCTCTAAAGACAGATGTTCTGCCCGCTGACTCCCATCTGCTTCTTTGGTTTGGCTGTGCCGCGATCATCTAATGCTAGCAGCAAGCGTTGCCCTTTACTCGCCCCCTCTAGTGTTCCAGCAGCACTTCTGAGCCCGAACAAACTCCACAGCGCTTCCAGAATACATGTGTAATCCTCCTATATATGCATTGGCAGAGAAAATGGATTTAAATGCATTGCATACTTGGATTTGGGTTTGGATTTGCACATATTTGCGCACATCGAACAATGCCTTTATCGTTTTGATTTGAAGATGTTGCCACTTTTCTCTATATTGAAAGCGTGTGTTAGATTTGGATGCGAGATGCTTTTTCCATAGCTGTATTTAGGATTGGAAATTCAGAACAGAAGCACATTACCACTCAAAAACAGTTAGGCTGCATTTATTTGTACTGAACACAACTGCTTGATTGTTTATATCATGGCAAGATACAAACTATATTGCCATATTCATCCACCAATATATGTATATAGTACTTTATCTGCACAGATACTGTATACTCACAAAAGCTGTATAGCAAATCTCTACAGCTTCAATCAATGTATTGTCACATAATTGTAAATTATGTTATTGGCTTTGTTACATTAAAAAAAAAATTAAATAAATAAAAATAAATAAATAAATTATATATATATAATATTAGTTAAAAAATTTACATTTACGTAGCTAGTTACGTAGAAAATAATATGAAATTTAAAACAAAATTTAGAGCTTAATATTCTGTAATATGTTACATGAATAGAAGAATATATGCTATATAATATAATAAAGTAATTGTTCCAATTTGATCATCCGCACCTGCATGGACCTTGTAAGCTATCCTGAGTTTTGCAAAATTACAATTGATTATTCCGGTTCGGCTGAAGAGCCCACATGACTCGACACAGGCCACCCTCGCACCTCACTGTAATACCCGCTGCACACCCCGATAAATAAATTTAGTGGCGCATATGCGCGCTAGCCCACCTGTCACTTTAATAAGCGAATGTCATAGCTGTGATTTGGCTGTAAATGGAGGTAAGCCCCCATCACCTCGCCTCACAAAGGAGCTACAGCACGCCGAGGTATTTTCTCTATAGCATTCCTTACGCATGTCGTCACCTAAAGAAGCCCCCTTTGCGGGGATTTACTGACTGCTTTTGTGCCTGCGTTTTCCCAGGCTTATCACCGGGTACACTCATCTAAAGCAGCACCGCAGGACGCTGTGTCAGCCACTTCTGTGTCTCCTGCCACTTCCTGTGCTTTGACGTACCAAAGGCAAACTTTTTGAATTGATAATATATCTGTCCGTGTGTGGCGTGTAACGGAGTAACAGTAGGTCTTTCGTCAGGGAAAGGCTAAAATTAGCTTACAGTCCTGACAAATGAAGGCCTTTCCAGCAGCAGACTGTGGGAAAAGGTCAAATTGCTTATTGATACTGTACAGCACAATAGCCATCAGCTAAAGTAAACACATTCTAGCTCTCAGAGCTTTTGCAAGAGGAGAGAGAATTTTTAAGGGACGTATGACATATTTGTGCTATATTTAGCATTATATCAAATGGGTTGTTCAGAGTCTCATTTCTTATTGATTGAGCTGCATTCGTATGTGCTGTTGAACTCAATAAATGCTAGGGATGTAACGGTATCAAAATTTCACGGTACGGTAATACCTCGGTATGAATGGCACGGTACGGTATTTATTGAA